>JBBPBX010026158.1:18550-29303 GCA_038048925.1 Garcialebias charrua | reverse complement strand
TGATGCTGGTTGCCTCTCATAAAAATCAACACTTCAAAATTGGTGTCAGACAAGCTGGCTCTCTTGGCCCTCAAAATGTCCTTTCCCATCGAGAACAGGCGTTCAACTGCTGCACTGGAGGGGATGGGTGTGTTATATTTGGTGAACAGATCGATGAGTACCTGCTCACCCAAAAAGGCAGCATCGGTCAACACCACGTTTAAATCTCAAATACACGGGTGTGTCGCCACGGCATTTATACATGATGAAAGTAACCCAAATACATAAAACTAACGACTCGCCGTCGAATGGTCGACACAAAACGCACAATAAAATCCTTCGGCCACGTTAATTTGGCTTGAAACAGCTGGGTTTTCTAAGGATTTCCATTAGTAACCCACAACCAACCGGCAGACACAGTTAGCGTCTATAGGTACTCAACAGATTTAATGAAAAGTAATAAAAATACATGAAAATAACGACTCACCGTCGCGTGGTATACACAGAACACAAAATAGAATCCTCCGGCCGCGTTAATTTGGCTTGAAACAGCTGGGTTTTCTAAGGATTTGTCCAAGTACCCAGCACAAACAGCTAGCCACGGAATTAGCCTCTGAGTTCACCTCTAACCCGGAAGCTGTCGAGATGGAATAGTCCATTTTTAGTAGGGGGATAATGAAATCAACCGTTTTTTAAATTGCTTATTTAATGATTGTTTTCATCGTAACTATAATTATTTTTATGTTAAATGTAGATTAACAAGCAGGATCAATGTTAGGAATTAGGTGACTGGCCGGGGCGCGGCGGGGCCGGGGCCTCATGCTGATGGGATCCCCAGGCATTTACCTACATGGTAGATCCCCCCCTCTGCTCCCTCCCCCCTCCAACCCTCCCTCCCCCCTCCAACCCTTCCTCCTCTCTGCTGTTTACGGTGGGGAAAAAGGTAAAACAAGCAGCATTATGAGCTTGTAAATAAGTTTATTGGTTTTTACTGATAGATAATTAGTTATTAGCGGTACTGCATTTTAAATAAAAATAGCAGAAATCCGCTTATGAATTATAAAAGTTAGTCAATTCACAAAAACGCTGACAAAAAGTTTAGGTCCACTGTAAGCGGAATAGCGATTTAGCGCTCCCTAGCGTTCATTCGCCCACCTTTGTTTATAATTTATTTTGCAAAAACAAACAGAGTTGAATGATATAAGATATGTATGTTGTGACAAATATGCTAATTTCCAACATGATGTCACAATACCTTTAATGTCACAAAGGGTCTAGCGAGAAGCAAGTGCACTTAAAAATTTATTTTTAAAGGGCAGTTTTCATAACTTTAGCTGTTAAAGCCATAAACTATGTTTTTGATTCATAAATACTTTAGAAAAGTGCATTTTAAAGATCTTTTTTACCAGAGCCATTTCTTCATAGTATGAGGTTCAGCTTTTAAAGAGGTGAGAGGAGATGAATCAGTGCTTATCACTACAGCACAAGGATTTTCTTTCAAGGTTCCACTTAAGTTTCTTACATCACTACAGGTGATCCACAGGCTTCTGGTGTCAGAGCTGTTAAACAGAAGCACATATGTGATAGGGGTTTAACAGTACGCTAATCATATTTCGGTTCGGTTCAGTTTCAAGGAGGGCTCGGTTCGGTTTATTTTCGGTACAAAAAAAAGACAAAATAAAGACTTACAAAATGTTTATTCTGAAAATATGCCAAAAATATGTTTGTATAAAAATAAATAAAAGTGACCCATTTGGATGATGTTTTAAATAAACAGCACTCTTTATAATAAATAAACTATACTATACGGTACACAGGTGGACCGAACCAAACGTGCCGTACCGAAACGGTTCGGTACACCCACGTGTACCGTTACATGCCTAATATGTGATCTCTACAACTACTTTGCACCTGTTTCAGTAAATCCAAAAAAGGTTAAAAAAAAAACAAACAACTGGACTTCTATTCTGAAGCTATTTCCGTTGTTTAACCCTTTTTTGTTTTTGTTGTTTACCATGTCCTGGATGACTGTGAATCTACACAAGCACCTCCTTCAGTCCATCCATCATCTTCACCCGCTTCTTCCTTTTCGGGTCACGGGGGTCACTGGTGCCCATACCAAGTGGTCCCTGTGTGAGAGGCGGAGGACACCGTGGACAGGTCTCCAGTCCAACATAGAGGCAAATGACACAAACAACCATTCACTCGCTCACTCACACCTAGGGACAATTTAGAGTTACCAATCAGCCTAACATGCATGTTTTTGGTCTGTGGGAGAAAAGCAGAGTACCCGGTGAAAACCCAAGCATGCACAGAGAGAGCATGCAAACGCCACCCAGAAATGTCCCCGGACGGGATTCCATCCAGCAACCTTCTCACTGAAAGGCAGCAGCTCTACTAACTGCACCACCGTGCTGCCCATAATATAAAATTTCCTATACGAAGTCAGCCAATAAAAGGAGATGGTTACTGCTGGAAAAACGTCATGGCTTGCATCAAAAACAGACTCGCAGCACTACACTGATCATCCCTGAAGTGATCCAGCAGAACATCTGTGACAGTAAATGCCACAGATACATTTCTGGGTCAACTAAATATGCGGAGCACTTTACATATCACTGTTTATAACACTGTGGATGATTAACACCTACAGGCTGTTAATCAGGGCAGGCTGCCTAAATACTTGCACTTGCTGTTTTGTTCTCTGCTAATCCTTTTCAGAGTCTTAGGGAGCTGATGTCTGTGGCAGCAGCTAATGGGCAAAACACAGGGTACACCCCGGATAGATTACTGGTCTATCACTGGGCCAACATAGAGGCACTGGAGGCCACCATGCACATATATTCAACCTGCAGCCAAGATCTGAACTGGCAACCTTGTAACTGGAAACCACCACACTACACAGCTAAATAAATTCACACTTCCTTAGTTCTGAAAGTTACCACGATTTTCTTGGTTGCCACTTCTCTTTTTCCTCTTAGTATTGTGTTGACAGCCACCTTGAATCTTTGGTACTTGACTCAGACAAGTTGTGCTTTTGAAGTTGCAGACACTGGATGAATGTAGACCCTGATTTTAGTTGTTTTTAATCAATGACTTTGTTTTAGAAACACTGATTTTATGCAATGTGTGTGTTCAAGGTTCCTGGTAGAGTCATACAGTTTTTTTGTCCAGATGTCCAAAAATACTCTGACCAGTAGGCTAACGTGCAGTGAGGTTTGTGACTGGTAAGGCTCGTCTGGCATCGGATGCTCACATATATGAACCCAAAATAGAGCTTATATTTCAATTTAGCCTTTTTTTTTCTTCCCCTCTCTAATACCTTCTGTTTTGAATGGAAATCAAATTTAGAAAAATCTTTTAGTTTTAGATATGATCTTCCATTTTGTTTAAATAAATTTAAATGAGATTTGCTACACCACCGGGCGCCCCTCTGTGTAACAGAAGAACGCACAGTGACTGCACCTGCTTCATTGTCCCTGTGGGGCAGCGTTGCCCTCTATCGGTGCAGCACGGTACTTTCTGCTTCACCCTGTGTATTTTCAGTGTGCATTATGATGGATGAGAAAGAATAAATATGTTGCACATATTCATTCAGTATAGTAGACAGACTGTAGAACATCAGCATGTGCATCACATGTGTGATCAAACATGTACAGTATATTGGTGATATAAAGAGAGACAGCAATGGGCATGCACCAACCACCTACTACTTCATATCTTGTATATGACACAGCGCCACCAGAGGTGAAGCAGAGCACTACACAGCCTCACCCAGCACATTTCTTCCATGTTTGAACAGCCAATGCATAAATTCTGCAATTTTGACCATTGAAAGGTTGAAATAACTCACAAAACAGTTTTATAAAACAGTTTTATAGAACCGTCAAGTGGTCACATGTATTTTCTCTTATCATTGTTAGTATTTTACATGTCATGATGACAGGTGTGGCACTGCCTCACCTGCTTCCCGACTGCATGTCAATGCCTCTGACCGGGTTGTACTCTTGCTTTAATCTGGTGCACTAATAAAGTGTAGACATGATGCATGATCAATAGTGGATTGACTTTCTACTGCTGGTGACACAGACTTACAATAAATCAATAAAGAATAAAGAATAACACACACACACCCACCCCCAGGAACATAGGAGGATCTGCAGTGGAAGTGGCCTCCAGCTACAAGTACTTGGGTGTGCACCTGAATGGCAACCTCAGCTGGAGCAACAACACTACCAGCCTGATCGAAAAAGCTCATCAGCAACTCTACTTCCTCAGACGGCTAAGACAAGCTGCACAGGGAAGCTCAGTCCTCACCTCCTACGTCCTTTGCATATTTCTTAGTTCATATCTTAGATCTTATTACTGTTTTTCTTTGAAATTTGTATTTTTGTCGGATGCAACTGGGACCTTGTGTAGATAGTTTCGTTCCACCTCATGTACCACATGTGATGTGAATGACAATAAAGACACCTTGACCTTGACAAGATTGCCTTTTTAAAAAAAGATACAGAATATTTTTAGATGTGTGACTATAGTTGCATGTAGGGGGGAGTATGATGGCAACTTTTCTGCAAGTTGTATTTTTAGCACTAATTATTTGTGAGGTGCTCTCAACATGCCAAACAGTTCCTCTAATTGAACCTCCCACAATCTTACACAAGAGACAACCTGCTGTGCCTCCTCTCTATTAAAACGCTTCCACCTGTTGGTCTCCCTGAGGCTGTAAAGTACAACAGACAAGCAGCATACAACGCAGGGGGAAAGATGAGACAGAATACTGTCTCCAGCAAAGAGCTACCAGGCCATCAGTGCCCTGTGTAATAATCAGAAATATAAGATGGCTTACAGTTAGATGGAGGGGCTATATGTCACTGCTAATGTTTGTGAGTACAGGTGGCTTGACTTCCTCTTTAAGGTTGAGGATTTCTCTTTTATACACGCAGACCAA
The DNA here is from genome assembly GCA_038048925.1 of Garcialebias charrua. Classification (NCBI taxonomy): domain Eukaryota; kingdom Metazoa; phylum Chordata; class Actinopteri; order Cyprinodontiformes; family Rivulidae; genus Garcialebias; species Garcialebias charrua. The sequence continues at coordinate 24,373 of JBBPBX010026158.1, read as the reverse complement.
ACTGAAGTGCTGGGAGGACAGAATAAATCTGCTTGAGATTGACAGCTACTGCAGGAACTGTAACATGAGTCTTGACAGACGCATCTAAAGTGAAGTTGCTTTGCGTCTCTCTTATATACAGTAGTTTGCGTGGGTTTTGTGTTCATTGTGTTGTGGTTTATAGGGGTGGTGTGGATTTGTGGGATTTTGTTGTCAGGTTGCTTTGGTTTCCTGAGGATTTCAAAGTTTTCGCCTGTGTCTGCTCAACTTGTTGAAGTTATATGACCTGCACATTTTACTCAGTCATAAATGTGGGGTTTTTTTTCTGTGTGTGTGACTTTGCATTCAGAATACATTTGTATAAAAGTTTCTGCAGGTAAAGATTTTGCAGCTAAATGCACAGTTTATCTACGTGCTCACATATGAATACTGTACAGTATCTTTCAACTTTTCAGATCAGTTTGAGAAGATATACTCTGTATACGCTGGAGAAGGGAAAACCTGCAAGTAAACTGTAAAAAAATAAATAAACATAGCATTAATAATAATAATAATAATAATAATACAGTAATAATAATAATAATAATGAATTCAATTTATACCGCACTTTTCATTAATAAAAATCTTAAAGTGCATTCCCTTTGTATATAAATTGTGGTCACATTTATTATAGTACATTAAAAAATGCAGATGTGTTATTGTCATAGAGAGTCAACATCCTGTAGTGGCTTCACTATTAGCACTATTAGACGTTTACTATCACATAGGATAAATTACTTAAAGGTCCACTGACATCATCTTACAAATTTGCATGAAATGATAGAAGATATATATATTTTATCATTCAACTATGTTCGTTTTTGCAAACAAAATGGTAAAATAATGAAAATTCCTTCCAAACTGAGTCTGAAATGAAAAACCGCTTTTCTCTCTGAAAAATCCGACAACAAGCGAATGCAACATTTGTGACGTAGGAAGCAGGACCTTCACTCTGCGTCTGCCATTAACGCATATTTAAGGACACTTTACAGCAAGAAAAAAAATTGAAATATAAAATAAATAAAGAATATAAAAATACAAAAGAATATAAAATAAATTTAGTAACGTTAATGATAAGCTAGTCTAGAGATGTGTTTTCAGACCAGTCTTGAATAGAGAAAGGGAGGTGGTGTTTTGAAGGTCTGGCGGTAGAGCGTTCAAGAGGTGAGGGGCAGAGCAGGTGAAGGCCCTGCTCCCCATGGTGGAGAGGCGAGCAGAGGGTACATTGAGATGTAGCGAAGAGGAGGATCTGAGAACAGCCTTGCATGTTCTAAAAGGATTTTTGATCTACAAAGTTATCTTACTCTTTCATTAATTCCTTTATCTTATTTGGAATAGTTCCTTTTTAGGATTATATAGACTAAAATAATAGTTTTACTTTCCAACTTTCCAACCTGGAACTTTCCAAACACAAGTGCATTATTGTCTCTACCTATAAACATCCATGCATCCATTAACTTTACCCGCTTCATCCTTTTCATGTCGCGGGCATCACTGGTGCCCATGTCCAGCCATCGCTGTGCGAGAAGCAGGGGACACCCTGGACAGGTCGCAAGTCCATCACAGGGCCACATAGAGACAAACGAGACAAACAATCATTCAATTAAATTAAATTCAAAATACGTTATTAATCCCAAAGGGAAATTAACTCTTGTTGTAGCTCATCATCCTGGTTTCATTAAGAGTTGTTATATAGGGCAGGAAGGATTTCTTGTAGTGGTCGTTCCCACAGTGGATCTGAAGAAACTGGCTGTTAATGCCGATCCATCCACGTGGATGGATCGGAGGTGCCCGTCACTCGAGCACCTCCGTCAGGTAGACAGAGATGCATCCAAGGCACCTCCTTTACAAGTCATTTGGGATTTTTGTTGTCATAGTTATGCTTCATAACAAATGTCCAAAAGTAAAAAGGTTTCAGAAAAAACCCTTCCGGATGCACAACATCCAGTACAAGAGGAAGTAATCATCCACAAAAAAATAAAAAATAAACAATTTACATCCATAAAAAGAGGAAATAAAGTTTTCAAAAGCAATATCCCAGAATGAAAGTAACAGCTACTCCAACTTGCAGCCACTATTCACTCTCTCACACTCACCTAGGAACAATTTAGAGTTACCAATCAGCCTAACATGTATGTTTTTGGTCTGTGGGAGGAAAGCGGAGTACCCGGAGAAAACCCATGCATGCACAGAGAGAACATGCAAACTCCACCCAGAAAGGGGTTTGAACCAGTCTGCTCACGGAGAGGCAGCAGCTCTAACTGATCCACCGTGCTGCTCTACCTATAAACCACCAAGACAAAATGTCTCCGAAGACACAGACTTCTGCAGTTCTCCTGTGTGGCAAAGCCTGCCCTGAATTTAAACATATCAGCTGTGGACATTTAAAACAATTGCTTCAGACTTCAGTTTGTTAACAAAAATGGTGAGAGGATTTAAGAGCCACTTGGACTCTAAAATAACTTACTTTTTTTTTTTTTTGGCTTCCTTGTATGAAAATCAAAACTTCTTTAAAACCTGCCTTTTTTTGTTCAGGCTTATGTTTATTTAAATATATGTAAACATCTGCTTCAAAACAAAAGCCAAGAAATGTGGATTTGCGTGCGCTCCACTGAAGTATGAGATAAAACATGAGCATATGGTACGATGCCTCTGTTCTTGTGTCAGTGCCTAATGAAAAACACACCATCTTGCTTGTTGTAAGCCAGTAGCTTGTAAACTGTGATTCAACTTTCAGCCTGGATGAACCAAAAAGGCCTTTCCATCTGATTTCACTTTTTCATCCTGTCACTCTTTTAGCCCCCCGTTCCTTGTTGCCCTCCTGGTTTAATTTGTTTTGCAACCCTATCTCCCTCTCACACACTCTCTTTGTCTCTCAAACATTTTCTCCCCACCCATGTCTATTCTATTCTCCCTCACTTGCTTTCAATTAGCCTTCTTGTTCGTTTCTTATCAACTGCTCCTAAAGCTTCCTTCTCCCACCTTCATCCTTTCAACTCAAGGTTCCAATTTTAATTTTCACCATTTGATTTTCCGTGTTTGCTTGCACAACTCCAGTCTCTCATCTCCATCCCTTTGCCTCATTATCTCACCCTTCTTCTCATCTGTCAGTCTATTTCCCTCCCCTCCTTTCTGTCCACCCACCTGTCTGGATTTACTATGTGCACATCATTTCGCTGTCATAGCCATCTTTTGTTAATTCACTGCTCAGGGAAGTTTGCTTTTGTAAAATAAAGTAAACCCTCAAAAGAATTTAAATACAGTTGATCATATATACATATATATATATACACATGAGTGGGTGGATGGATGAATGGATATATAATTATTTGTATTATTTGTTGTTCTAGCCACTGCTGTGGATCAGTAACAACCACTGTCACCTCCTTAAAACAAATGTGATAACAAATGTTAGGATTTAAATATTCCAGGTAAGGTTTGGCTAAATGTTTTTTCTGTCTGAAACAAAGCATATGACAGTGAGGATGTGAAATGGTTATTGTGACAGAGTGACAGATTAATAACCTGTTTCCTTCCACTTTTCAAAGTCAAAGTCAAAGTCAACTTTATTGTCAGATCTGCAATATGTACAGTGCAGGACATACACAGGACCGAAATTGTGTTTCTCTCAGTCCCTCGGTGCAACAGTAAACATCTAAACATTGAAACACTGAACATATAATAATAGACATAAGCATAAAATAGTAAAACTAACACTGTCCTGAGTTTTTGCATAGTGGTATAAGAGTATGAAAATTTACACCAACTCTAAAACTAAAACATTAAACATTCAATGAACATAAAATTTACACCAACTCTAAAGCTAAAACATTAAACATTTAATGAACATAATACTGTCCTGAGTTTTTTGCATACTAGTATAAAAAAAGAGTATAAAAAGTATAACTAAAATAAACTAAAGGTTTCTAGTATTGACATTTGCAAAGTGGCAAAGCAGCGTATGAGTTAATGTGCACAGTATATGTATGAGGTAGTAGTTGATGTCGTTATAGAGGCAGAAAGTGGCATATGCAGTAAGGCACATTGGGCATCCCTAAATAAGACCGTTCAGAGCACACTGTATATGTATCAGCAGTGGTGTAGATATTAGAGTAGTGAAAATGTAAACAGTAGTAATTACATGTAAGCAGTAGTAATAAAAGTAAACAGTATTAATAAATGTAAACAGAGAATGTAAACAGTATTATGATTATAGGCAGTGATGTAATACAAACATTAGTGCAAGTATGAGAAGTAGTGCAAACTGTATGAGCACATGACCGAGAGTTTAGTGAATAACCCGTTTGATGACACAGAGTCCAGTGTTAAAATCTTTGTGTTGTGTGGTAATGTGTGAGAAAGTTTTAGTGTTAAGGCAGTTCAAATGGGAGGGGGGGCAGAGCAGGCAGAGTGTTTAGCATCCTGACTGCCTGATGAACAGAGCTGTCTCTCAGTCTGCTGGTTCGAGCCTGGAGACTCCTCAGTCTCCTCCCTGATGGCAGCAGTCTGAAGCAGCTGTGTAGTGGGTGTGTGGGATCACCTGCCATGCAGTGGGCTTTCCGAGTGAGGCGTTTGCTGTGTAAGTCCTGCAGTGAGGGCAAGGAGGTGCCCACGATCTTCTCAGCTGCTCTCACAATGCGCTGGAGGCTCTTGCGGCAGGATGCAGTACATGCACCAAACCACACAGTGATGCAGCTGGTCAGGACACTTTCTATGGCACCTCTGTAGAAGGTGCTCATGATGGGGGTTGAAGCTCCAGCCCTTTTCAGCTTGCGGAGAAAGTAGAGACGCTGGTGAGCCTTCTTTGCCAGTGCTGCAGTGTTCCTGCTCCAGGACAGGTCCTTTGAGACGTGCACTCCCAGGAACTTGGTGCTGTCTACTCTCTCCACTGCGGTGCTGTTGATGGTCAGAGGGGCATGTTGGGCATCCCTCTTCCTGAAGTCCACAACAATCTCCTTTGTCTTCTCCACGTTGAGAGTGAGATTGTTGTGTCCGCACCACAAGGCCAGGCGGCTCACCTCGTTCCTGTAGTCCGTCTCATCGTTGTTGCTGATGAGACCCACCACTGTTGTGTCGTCCGCAAACTTGATGAAGTGGTTGGAGCTGTATGATGGTGTGCAGTCGTGTGTTAGCAGGGTGAATAGAAGGGGGCTCAGCACACATCCTTGTGGGGCCCCTGTGTTCAATGTGATGGTGCTAGATGTGTTACTCCCGACCCGCACTGTCTGTGGTCTCCCGGTCAGGAAGTCTAGCAGCTTTTACAATGCATGTTTGGATAGTCACTTGTCCTGGACTCTGATGGGTGACATAACCTCAACGTTATATGTATTATCTCAAGACAAAGTGTTTGCAAACGTGTTTTAGACTGAATAACTTAGCAAAAAGAAAAGGCCATTTCAAGTATGATTGCAGCTTGCATACAGCAGCACTTATTAGTACAAACAAGTGAGGTATATTTAATCATCTTTTATTTATGATGAACTTCTGAGCAAAAGGTGAACCAGTTGCTTCAAACAGCCTCACAGTGAATAGCAGTGTCACCGCTGGATCAAATGTCAGCACAAACGTTTTTCTCTAGGTGTCACTAAAGGTCAGGATTTCCCTGAAAATCCTCATTAGAACCAAATAGAACTGCCTAACAAATTATTTTTTACCAGAGAAGTCATTTAAACGTGTGACTCTTCAGAACATATTACACTGTCACCTAATAAAATTGACCTCAAATTTGCAACACAAATATGAACAAAGATGCAAACAAACTTATCGACATACGAACACTAAAGGAATCAAACCTTAGGTCAAATA
>JBBPBX010026158.1:0-13007 GCA_038048925.1 Garcialebias charrua | reverse complement strand
CTATATATTTTATATATATATATATATATATATATATATTATATATATATATATATATATATATATATATATATATATATATATCAGCAGTAGTGTAGATATAAAAAGTAGTGTAAATGTAAACAGTAGTAATAAATGTAAACAGTAGTATTGAATGAAAACAGTAGTAATAAATGTAAACAGTGAATGTAAACAGTAGTATGACTATAGGCAGTAATGTAATACAAACATTAGTGCAAATATAAGAAGTAGTGCAAACTGAATGAGCACATGACCGTGAGTTGAGTGAATAACCCGTTTTGATGACACAGAGTCCAGTGTTAAAATCTTTGTGTTGTGTGGTGGTGTGTGAAAGTTTTTTGTGATTAAGGCAGTACAAGTGGGAGGGAGGGCAGAGCAGGCAGAGAGTTTAGCATCCTGACTGCCTGATGAACAGAGCTGTCATTTAGTCTGCTGGTTCGAGCCTGGAGACTCCTCAGTCTCCTCCCTGAAGGCAACAGGCTGAAGCAGTATGGGCAGGTATATGTTATGGATAAGGAACACAGGGGCTGGTGTGGTTACACACATCTGTGGTTGTAAGGCCAATTGAATGTACTGCAAAATTCTCTGAATATGGACATTCCTGCAGCCAGCATGCCAAATGCACACTCCCTCAAAACCTGCGTCATCTGTGGTATTGTGCTCTGATAAAACTGCACATTTTAGTGGCTTTAAAAAAAAAAGTTTTATTGTGGTCAGTCTAAGGTACACACGTGCAATAATCATATCTAACCAGCATACTGATGTGCCACACCTGCGAGGAGGATGGATTATCTCAGCAAAGGAGAAGTGCTCACTAACACAGATTTACACAAATTTGTGGACAATACTTGGGAATAGAAAAAGTCTTAGATCTTTGAGTTGAGCTCGTGAAAAATGGGAGCAAAAACAAAAGTGTTGCATATTTTTGTTCAGTATATTATGGCTGGTCTAGACATAAATCATAGGAAAAAACATTTCATGTAATGCATTTTTTTAGTAGTAGTAGCATTATTATTATTATTTGTAGTAGTAGTAGTAGTAGTAGTAGTAGTAGTAGTAGTAGTAGTAGTATTTGTAGTAGTAGTAGTAGTAGTAGTAGTAGTAGTAGTAGTAGTAGTAGTATTTGTTGTAGTAGTAGTAGTACTGTAGTAGTAGCATTATTATTATTTGTTGTAGTAGTAGCATTATTATTATTTGTAGTAGTAGTAGTAGTAGTAGTAGTAGTATTTGTAGTAGTAGTAGTAGTAGTAGTAGTAGTATTTGTAGTAGTAGTAGTAGCATTATTATTATTTGTTGTAGTAGTAGTAGTAGCAGCATTATTATTATTTGTAGTAGTAGTAGTAGCATTATTATTATTATTTGTAGTAGTAGTAGTGGTAGTAGTAGTAGTAGTAGTAGCATTATTATTATTTGTAGTAGTAGTAGTAGTAGCAATATTATTATTATTAGTAGTAGTAGTAGTAGTAGTAGTAGTAGTAGTATAGTAGTAGTAGTAGTAGTAGTAGTAGTAGTAGTAGTAGTAGTAGTAGTAGTAGTAGTAGTAGTAGTAGTAGTAGTAGTAGTAGTAGTAGTAGTAGTAATAGTAGTAGTAGTAGTAGTAGTAGTAGTAGTAGTAGTAGTAGTAGTAGTAGTAGTAGTAGTAGAAGTAGTAGTAGTAGTAGTAGTAGTGATTATTAAGTAGCTATTTTTAGTTTTAGTTTTTATTTATACCAGAACAGAAACAACATTTTCTGCAAAGCATTTCAAATGGATCTAAAAGCAAAAGAGTGACAAGTTCATAATGTGCAATTTGAAGATCTGTTTTTGAATACATCACAAAAGTTGTAACATCATTCTTCCAAAGGCATCAAAACATAACCTAATTTCACTATTTGTAAGGGGGAAAAGACATGTGTAAACAAAAGAGCAAAGCAGAAGAAAGAAGCTGTCAGGATCTTTGCTGTTCTTTAAAGTCTTTGGACGTATGCACAAACAAACACATCCTCTGAGAACACCTTTAGCATCTGTCACTGCAGGACACAGACATTATTTTAATGTTATTCTGTCCCAAGATGAGCAGAAAGTGAAAAGTGTCACTTTGGGACTTGATAGAATTGCAAATGACCGAGAGAGTAGATGAAAACAAGCTGGACCACACTCACAGTTTGTTCATGACTTGATCAGTGGAGTTCACAGGAAGTGCACACACCACCATTTGACCTTTGAAGGACCTTTTTATTTAATGAAATACACAAGTCATATTCTCTGTTCACATTGTTGAAAATCTAGTTATTTCTGAAGCAACATTAAATTTTATGGCCCATCTGTTCAGTCTAAACATAACTGATTACATACAATTCAAAATGTCTCTCCAGCATGTTAACGACACAAGGAAAACAATACATGAATCAATTTAGTATTTTTTTAAGTACTGTGTTTTTTTTAAAGTTATACAATGGTTTTTAAATAATTTAACATTTAAAATGTCACAATTTATATCAGCAGCCAACACAATCTATTGCTGATAATGATTTACATATTTAACTATAAATGGATTTTTATGACTAACTGATATTTTGTGCTTCTTCTTACTTCTTTCTGCTGATTTCGGCTTGTTGTGCTCCTTTTAGCTATTTCTGCGTTTTGGCTTTTTCTACTATTTCAGCTATAATTTAACTGTTTTATGCTAATTAAGGCTTTTTCAGCTAATTCCACAGCAAAAAATGAGCTCTCTCCACTTCCTTAATGTAATTTCAGTTCCCTTTCAGTGGGGTCACTACGGTGCAACAGATACGTATGGGAAATAGCGCCCCCGCGCGTTCAGCTGTGAAGACACTTTCAACACGCCTGTCAAGGCCAATGAGCTTGTAGCATGTGTAAAGCATGCTGCACTCCTCATTTCCTCATCTATTTGCACTTCACCTCGCTTCACCTTGAACATTGCGGACCTTGTACTGGCTGAAGGACTGCCCGACTGGAGGTGAGCCTGCTCCCTACCCAGGGTGCCACTACGAGGGATTTCATCCGCGGAGCTCTGTTTAGCCTGGCTAACTGAGTGCTTCTTCACGTTTAGCGCTGCTAACGTGAACTTTTGCTGTTTTGAATCTGTTTAGCACTGCTAACTGGCTAGCACCCCACGTTTAGCCCGGCTAACTGGGAGCTCTCACGAACAGCACGAGGACGACGTCGAGCTTGTTTAGCGTTGCTAACAAGCGGACTACGAAGGACTTAATTTTACTCGTTTGGCGCTGCTAACGAGTGGACGACGAAAGACTTCATTTATACCCGTTTAGCGCTGCTACCAAGTACACGAAGAGGACAACATTTTTACTTGTTTAGCGCGGCTAACAAGTTGACGACGAAGCATTTTATTTGTTTAGCTCTGCTCACAAATTTTGATTTTCTGCTCATCTCGCGGCGACCACCATGACCACTGCAGCCGACTCCACAACCAGACACAGGAGAAATGCGTGAAGTTCCTAGCAAAGATGCTGGGTAACTGGCCGGGAAGCCCTGGGTCACGACCATGTCCGAGCGCCTGTGGGTTTTTCATCTCAGGGGCGGACACCCACGAGGCTTGCCCGATGTGCCTCGGAATGCTGCATGCTAAAGCTGGACTGACCGACCCGGAGTCATGCGTGCACTGCAGCCGACTCCGCAACCAGACACGGGAGAAACGCATGGAGTTCCTAGCAAAGACGCTGGGTAACTCGAGCGCGGCAAAGGACCCGCTACTGTCCGAGGCCCTCAGACCTACGGCAGAGCTAGAGTCGGATGACATGGAGCAGTGTTTTTCAACCACTGTTCCCTGGCACACTAGTGTGCCGTGAGTGATCGTCAGGTGTGCCGTGGAAATTATCCAGTTTCACTTAACTGGTCTAAAAAGATTTATTGAAAACAAATTAATTATCTACGTTCGGCCGTACGCCGCTCTATGCCGTTCGTACGCAGAGGCACACACGTATCCCTGCAGGGCATGTACGTGCAAAGCTCAATTTTTACGACCGTAAACTCAAGCGCCTTGTCGCACAATAAACTGCCTGGTGCCGGACTGTTTTGTATGCGACACAAATGTATTAAATTCCTCTTCTTCATCCCTGATCTGGCCTTTTCTTTTGTTTTTTTGCCAAAAGTCAAGTGATCTCTTCCTCCTCCGTTGACTCCATGACTGAAATGATGAGGAAATGAATGAATTTGTCACGAGCGAATTAAACTTGCGTCCAACGTGGCTGCGCGAGGTTCTGCAGATTTCCTGTCTGATGTATGGGTTGCAGGACAAGTGCTCCCTGTTTTTAGTTTATTTTTTAGAACTTTTTATTAACATACTGTATACCATAAACAGAACACCGCTGCGGCAGAAGCTGCCAGCTCTCGCCTTTTTTTTTCACTCGACCTGTCAATCAATTCAGTAGGCGTGTCAGCAAATGAGAGTACAGTGAGAGTTACATTTCGTTTGGATTTACTTTTACCGGGGATGCAACGACACCAACTCCGTTGTGCTTGGTATGCGGTGAGAAGCTGTTTATTTCATTCCTATTCAAGACACTTTGATAAGAATGACTATATATTTAATATAGGTGGATACAGAGTATCTTTGTTTACAATTTTGGTTGGTGGTGTGCCTCGTGATTTTTTTCAATGAAAACACTGTGCCTTGGCTCAAAAAAGGTTGAAAAACACTGACATGGAGGACGTGGTGGCTCTATCCTAGGGCGAACAGATGGACGTGATGCAGGGAGAGGAGCCTAATGACACAGGACTCAAATATGACGTATGTGACATGCTACTGTCTGATGAATTTCTCTGTCAGCCTCCGGCGAGATGTCCGACGACGAGGCGGAGCAGGACGCGGAAGACGAGGCAGGAGACCTCTCTCAGAAGGTTGCGGCGGTACCCGTCGAGGTAGATGGGTCCACCTCGGCCATGCTCGACCTGTGCCGCAGAGCGGCCGAGTCACTGAAATAATCGTGGCCAGCCCCTCCACCACGGCAGCAACAGACAAGACTGGCAGGAAACTACTTCCTCCCAAAGCAGCAGACCTCAGTAAGGCACAGATTGCCGGTGTTCCCGGACTTTCTGACTGAACTGACGAGGTTTTGGTCAACGCCGAGGGCACCACTGTCCCTCCCGCTCTTACAGTTTTTGGACCTGGATAACATGGAACAGGTGGGACTTCTACAGATCCCCTCATGGATGAGACTCTAGCAGCGCACCTGGCGCCAAAGACGTAGGCAAGTAAGCCCACACTTCCCAGCAAGCAGTGTCATTTTTCAGCGACCCAGCTAGAGAAAATTTATTGTGCACAATGTCTCGCTGTGCGTGCACTCAACACAGCAGCCATGCTTCAGGTGTACCAAGCAGAGATGCTACAGGAGCTACAAGAAGCCACGACAGCCAAGAAGAAAGTGGCGGAACCGCTAGAGGAGGCCCAAAGGACAGCTGATTTCATCCTTTGCCTCTCAGGCACGGCAGCGATGGCGATCGGGAAGAGCATGGCGGAGACTGTTGTGGCGCAGCGCCACTTATGGCTCACCCTGACAGAGCTGCCAGACAGCCAACATGCCACCTTCCTCTAGCAGGCCGTGGAGCCTGCAGGTCTGTTTGGCAAAGCTCTGGATAAGATTCAGAGTCGCTGTGACCAGAGGAAAAAGCAGGAGGAAGCCCTGCGGGAGGGGATGCCCAGATGGTTCTTCTCATCATCCAGAGAACCAAGCGGCCACAGAGCACCTTCACGGCAACATTTGCTCTCTCGACGCCCAGCACACAAGAGGCCAACACTTGAGGCTGAACAGCGGGCGGCACCAGCAGCAGAGCAGCGCGGACGCGCACCACAGGGCCAGCAGGCATGGTCAAAGCACCGTTTTGTGCCACGACAGGCCGGACAGTCCAGAACCTCCTCAGCAGTGAGAGAGAGGAAACAGAAGTCTGCCTAACACAGCTGAACTTGTTTCCAAAACTGAAAGAGCGTTTCCACCCACTGGGAAAAAGGAAATATACTCATTTTCAGGACATTTCGGAGCCCAAGAGGCCTCGATGGACTGGACTAACATGTTTGTTGAATCACAAAACACGTTTGCTAAATCACAAAACACGTTCTCCCATTTGTGCAATAAAAACAAAATGTTGTTTGAAAGCACCAATAAACAAACATTGTGTTCAAACGTCTTTGTGTCAAAAATCAGAATTAAAGGGGCAACCCAACCCTTTTTTCATGAAATAAACATTAAAAATAAAGAGGTCAGAGAGCTGTCTCACACATACGGACTCTCCACCTCTATTAAAACCTTGTCCACTAGAGGGCCCAATGAGCCCACAGATGAACATGCCGCTCAGGCTCGCTTCACGTGCGAGCACCTGGGCCACATGCGCACCGTCGCAATGGGTCATGGGAACTGTAGTCCAAGGTTACAGATTACAGTTCCACAAACGCCCCTGGTGATTCAATGATGTAATAATGTCAACAATAAGCCCAGATCGTGTCCCAACAATGAAAGAGGAGATTCAGGCACTCTTGCAGAAAGGTGCAATAAGAAGTATTCCTCAAAAAGACGCAAACAACGGTTTTTACAGCCGTACCTTTGTGGTTCCAAAGAGGGATGGGGGCCTTCACCCAATTTTAGATCTGAGGCATTTAAACGCACGGCTGAGGTTGTACAAATTCAAAATGTTGACACTGCGTCAGGTGATACACTCTGTACGCCAAGGGGACTGGTGTACATCTGTGGATCTGCGCGACGCCTACTTTCATATCACAATATTAAACAAATACAGGAAGTTCCTGCGGTTTGCATTCGAGAACACGGCATTTGAGTATCAGGTCCTCCCATTCGGGTTGTCACTGGCCTCCCGTGTGTTCACAAACTGCCTCGAGGCGGCGCTGACACCAATGAGGAATCAAGGCATCAGAGTTTTAAATTATCTCGACGACCTCCTCGTACTGACGGGATCATACCAGCAGGCCGAAGCTCACACGAACCTGCTGATGTCACACCTGCAGGCCCTAGGCTTCATAATAAACAAAGACAAAAGCTAGCTGTGGCCCAGCCAGACCATTTGTTTTCTCGGTCTCCAACTAGACTCACTGCATTATCATGCAAAACTATCAGAGAGGAGACTGACAGATTTCAGCTGGTGCTTGGCTCTGTTTCAGCACAATCAGGTGTTGACGATCAAACACTGTCAGCGGATGTTAGGTTACATGGCCTCCATGGTCGTCGCCATCCCATTGGGCCAGCTGAGAATGAGAGCTTTTCAGCATTGGTTTCACATGAAACAGAGGGGTGCCCCCCCTCAATATCAACATGTGAGAATTACTCCATCCTGCCTCCGTGCTCTGAGGGCGTGGTCAGACACAATGGCCCTCAGCAGGGGAGTTCCTCTGGGCAGAGTCTTGTCACGCATAGTGGTCACGACAGATGCGTCACTGACTGGGTGGGGGGATCTGCAGGCACGTGCACATATGTGGCCTCTGGTTCCAGCAGCAACAAAAGCTGCACATAAATCAACTGGAGATGTTGGCTGTTTTTCTCTCCTTTAAAACATTTCAACAAGTTGAAATTGATTTTTCAGAACAATGTGCTGATTCGCAGCGACAACACGTGTGTAATCTCACATATAAACAAGGAGGGCGGCATGAAATCCCTGCCCCTCCTCCGCCTGATGAGCAAACTGCTTCAATGGAGCAGTAGGCACCTCCTGTCACTCAGAGCCACACACGTACCAGACATGTGTGCAAAATCATGGAGCAGATGCGCTCTCCAGAGCTGCACCGCTGATGTCAGAGTGGCGTCTGTACCCGGAGGTGATTCAGCAGATATGGCAGAGGTTCGGGAAGGCCAGCGTAGATTTGTTTGCCTCAAAACAAAACACTCATTGTCCTATGTATTTCTCCATACGGGACGTGAGCGTACCGTTAGGCGTGGACGCGCTAGCGTCCGAGTGGCCGACATCAATGCGTCTTTATGCGTTACCTCCAGTGGCACTGATACCAGTGACCTTGGAGCGGGTACGCAGACAAGCTCTCACACTAATCCTGGTCGCACCGAGGTGGCCCAAACGAGCCTGGTTTGCAGAGATGATAGCTTTGCTAGTAGGACGGCCATGGTGCCTGCCTGTACGCAGAGACCTGCTGACTCAGGCCTGCGGGCAATTATAGCACCCGAGACCAGAGCTGTGGAACCTGTGGGTTTGGCCTCTGAAAGGTTAAAGCTGACGACCTTTGGCCTTCCTGCTAATGTGATAAACACCATCCAGTGTGCACGAGCAAGTTCGACTCAGTCGCTTTATGCTCTTAAATGGTGTGTTTTTGAGACCTGGTGCCAGGAGAGGAATTTTATTTCATTCTCCAGCACTATCCCTGAGTTTCTCACTTTTCTACAAGACTTGGTGGAGAAGGGTCGATCCTTCTCCACTATTAAGGTCTATTTGTCTGCCGTTTCTGCATGTCATGAAGAATGGGGAGGGAAGTCACCCGGCTCCCACCCCCTCGTGATCTGATTCATGAAGGGAGTGCTGCGTTTGAGGCCTCCTAACAGAACTATAGCACCACAGTGGGACCTGAATCTGGTCCTGGACACTCTCTGTGACGCCCCGTTTGAGCCTTTTGAGAGTGTGAATATAGATATTTTATCTTATAAAACAGCTCTTCTCTTGGCTCTGTGCTCTGCAAAGCAGGTAGGTGACCTTCATGCCCTCTCAGTGCACCAGATGTGCATACAGTTTGCACCTGATGGCTCTAAGTTAACGTTACGCCCAAATCCGGCCTACGTCCCGAAGGTGCCCTCTCTTTCATACGAGTTTATCTTTTCAGCTTTCAGCTTTTCCTCCACCTCCAGTTGTTACTGTGGAGCAGAAGCGCATGAACGTTCTATGCCCTGTGCGTGCTCTACGCACTTACTTGGAGAAAACGAGGAGCTGGCACAAAACTAATCAGCTGTTTGTGTGCTTTGCTAAACCTGCTACTGGAAAAGCTTTGTCAAAACAACGCCTCTCCCACTGGGTTACAGAGGCTATTTTTAGAGCATACAGTAGTAAGGGCAAACAGGCACCCAGTGGAGTGCACGCGCATTCAACGAGAGGCCTGGCCATGAGCTGGGCTCTGTTTAAAGGGGTCCCTGTGGCAGATATTTGTTCTGCTGCTAACTGGGCATCTCCTAACACATTCATTAAATTCTACAGCTTGGATGTTACAACATGTGATGTCACCCAGGCTGTGCTTTCCACACAGAGGAGTTGAGCATGCTCTTGCTGTCAGCATAAGGCCTACACTCTCTGCTTATGCATTTCCGGGGCGTGATGGTATGTTCCCATACGTATCTGTTGCACTGTAGTGACCCAACTGAAAGGGAACTGGAGGTTTTGCACCATAACCAATGTTCCTTGACGGAGGGGAACAAGGTGCCATACAGGTCGGCCCCTTCAATGCTTTAATAAAAGCTATAGGCAAAGTGCTTGCAGTTACCCAGCGTCTTTGCTAGGAACTCCACGCATTTCTCTCGTGTCTGGTTGCGGTGTCGGCTGCAGTGGTCATGGTGGTCGCCGCGAGATGAGCAGAAAATCAAAATTTGTTAGCAGAGCCAAACAAATAAAATGCTTCGTCATCAACTTGTTAGCCGCGCTAAACAAGTAAAAACGTTGTCCTGTTCGTGTACTCGGTAGCAGCGCTAAACGGGTACAAATGAAGTCCTTCGATGACCACTCGTTAGCAGCGCCAAACGAGTAAAATAAAGTCCTTCGTAGTCCGCTTGTTAGCAGCGCTAAACAAGCTTGACGTCGTCCTTGTGCTGTTTGTGAGAGCTCCCAGTTAGCCAGGCTAAATGTGGGGTGCTAGCCAGTTAGCAGTGCTAAACAGACTCGAAACAGCAAAAGTTCACATTAACAGTGCTAAACGTGAAGAAGCGCTCAGTTACCCAGGCTAAACAGAGCTCTGCGGATTAAATCGCTCGTAGTGGTGCCCTGGGTAGGGAGCAGGCTCACCTCCAGTTGGGCAGTCCTTCAGCCAGTACAAGGTCCGCGATGTTCAAGGTGAAGCGAGGTGTAGTGCAAATAGATGAGGAAATGAGGCGTGCAGCATGCTTTAGGGGCGGAGCCCCCTTACACATGCTACAAGCTCGTTGGCCTTGACAGGCGTGTTGAAAGTGTCTTCACAGGTGAACGCGCGGGGGCGCTATTTCCCATACGTATCTGTTGCACCTTGTTCCCCTCCTTCAGGGAACATTGGTTATGGTGCATAACCATCAGTTTCTTTCTGCCTTTTAGCTAATTTTCAGCTGGGTTTTTTGTTTTTTTTGTTTTTGCTAATTACAGCTTTTTCAGATAATTTATATTTTGTGCTCATTTCTGCTTCGTTCAGCCTAGTTGCTAAACGTGTTCTGCTTTCTACTGTTAATTTAAGCTTGTTCTGCCTTTTTCAGAAAAAAATTGATAATTTCAGCTGTTTTCAGATAAATTCAAGTTTTTGTGGTAATTCCTGCCACTTTCCACCTGATTAACTTCTTTCTGCTAATTTTAGCTCATTATGCTCCTTTCAGCCTTTTTCAGCTGGTTTCAGCTTTTTCTGCTATTTAGATGTTTCAAACAAATTTTAGTTTTTTTCCAACTACCGTAATTCCTTTTTTAGCTCATTTCAGCTCTTTCCACCTCCTTCTCATAGGTTAAGCTTCTCTGCTTTTTGGGCTTCTTTTTAGACTGTTGTTGTTGTTGTTGTTGTTGTTGTTGTTTTTGTTTTTGTTGTTGTTGTTGTTGTTGTTGTTGTTGTTGTTGTTGTTGTTGTTGTTGTTGTTGTTAATTTTAGGTTTTTCAAGCTGATTTTCTCATTTTTGAGCTAATTTCTGTTTAGTTATTTAAACTGTTTTATTATTATTGGTTTTATTTATTAATTTAAAAGAAACTAAATAAACTAATCTAATCCATTAAAAAGAAAAACATTGAATGAAAAGGATATCTGCCCCTTATTTAAAGTATAGTATACAGTATAAAGTATAAAATAACTACAAACAAACAACAAGTTAGGATTGAACAATCTCCAAAGTGAAAACAAAAACAATATTGGATATCCTTCACCTGGTATCATACTTTCCCAACTATTTTAACTTAATCGTCTTATTAAACATATAAAATGTTTTAGAAAATGTTACGGTAATATCAAGGCAATTCCACAGTCGTATTCCCTGAATTACAACGCAGCGCTCCTTCAGACTACAGTTGTTCTAAATGGAGGTTTTACAAACATTTCCATTTTAGTTTCATAAATCAGCTGTGTACTGTTGTACAGAGCACCTGGGACTCAATTTTATATACACTTTAGACATTCATTCATAAACATCTTCATAAAAATCGCATATAGGGAAGGAGTGAGCACATGGTTATGGGTGGCGGGATGACATCACTCTCGCCCCCATTCCTGTGCTCACTCAACATTATGCATTTAGACAATAAGGGCCTGGGTTAGAGTTGGAGTGGAGGGGAAACTGGTATAATGCCAGCCTTTGCTCCTTCTCTTTCCCTTTTAATCACACTTTAGAACAACACTCACCAACAGTACATTTGGGGACGGGGGTGTGTGTGTCGGGGTCTTGATTTGTTAATTTCGATTTTATTTATTTATGTATTTATTTATATATATATATTATTTATTTATTTTTCTCTTACCCCTCCCTGGTTGCCTGGCGGACATTCTGGGGATGGGCTGTCAGGGGTTGTGCTGGGGTGTGGGGAGGTTCGGGGCCTGCGGATTCGCCGTGGGCGGGGCTGGCAGTGCGCTCCCCCTGGGGCTGCTGGGACTCGAGTGTCCTGTCCTGTCGGCAGGGCGCGGGATGGGCCGGATCTTGGATATCTGCTATTCTCCACCCCAGAATGAATGGGCCTACCTCCTGGGTTTGGATGTGGGCTGCCCCATGCAGAGAGCAGGTACATGTCTTGGACCTAGGGGGTATAGAGTGTGCATCGGGATTATGAATGGAACATGTCGTTATTGTTTGTCTTGTGTGACTGAGGGTGAGGATGAGGGTGGGTCTGAATGAGTATATCTGTGTATGAATGTTTAAGTGTCAGGCTGGGTTTTGGACTGCCCCCTCTCTGATACTTCCGAGGCTACTTAGTGTCGCGCTCCTGCCACATGGCCCCCCCTGGTAGGTGTTCCCTTGCCTGCGGGCGTGCTTGGGGCCCTCACTATCTGGGGTTGGGCGCTTGGGCGTTTGTCGGCTCGGCCTGGTGGCTGCCTGGTGGGGCTCGTGCCCTCTGGTCCGGTCGGGTCTGGGCCCGAGGGGTGGGCGTCCCCGGTGCCCGAGCCTCGGTGACCGGCCCTGGGGCTACGTCGGCGCGGCGGGCTCCGGCGGGGGCCTGTGAATTTGTCGCGGGCGACACCGGGGGGTCATTGTATGTGGTCGCTGGTAGGGGTTCGTCCAGTTCTTCCCCTTGGTAGGATCTGGGGAGTGGGCTAGTGGCTCGTCCTGTTCGGGCAGTCCTGGGGACTCTGGGCTCGGGGTCCTTCCTGGGGTCTTGGGCTTTGATCGCTCCTTCGTCTGCCTCGGGCTTTGGGGGGACGGATCTCTGATGCTTCACAGTCGCTACTAAATGTTCTATTGGAGGAACCTTATACACTTATGCATGCTCACAACCACACACAAATGGATGCAGGGATGTATATATATATATATATGTATGTATATATATGTATATATATATATATATATATATATATATGTATATATATATATATATATATATATATATATATATATATATGCAGATATGTAGATGGGTATATAAATGAATATAAAAGTATATGTATGTATACTACTGTATATATATATATCTGTAGATATGTAGATGGGTATATATATAAATGAATATAAAAGTATATGTATGTATACTACTGTATATATATAGTTGTAGATATGGGTATGTGTATTTATAGAATTCTACTGCAAGCTCATGAATATTATTAGTCTTTATGCATGTATGTTCCATTGTTGTGTTCTGTCATGTGCTTTGCAGGATTGTGGACG
>JBBPBX010026157.1:27203-38324 GCA_038048925.1 Garcialebias charrua | reverse complement strand
TTGTTCCTACATTTCTGTTGATGAAGGACACTGTGGTCCTGTTATCTGATTTCACCAGGATATGTTGTCCAGCAATTAGACCTTTGTTGAAGAAGTATTTTAATGAAAGGAATACGGTCAACAACTCCAGGAAGTTGATATGTAATCTTGCTTCCTGTTCGTTCCAAAGGCCACAGGCGTTCTGATTTCTACAGATCGCCCCCATCCTGTTTTTGAGGCATCCGTCGTGATGACCACACGAGATGACACCCTTCCCAGTGAGAACCCTTACGTGAAAACGGACAAATCTCTCCAGGGTTCCAGGGCCTCTAGGCACTCTGAATCTATCCTAACCTTCTCTGCTTGATTAGGCAGGTCAGGATGTATTCGTTGGTTTAGCCATAGCTGCATGGGCCACATTTTCAGTAATGCGTGTGGCACACAGGGAATGGCTGCCGCCAAGAGGCCTAAAAGGCGTTGGTAGGTTTTCACAGGGACCCGTTGGTCCAGTTTAAATCTTTCCAGGCAACGGCGAATGGAGGCAACTCGTTCCTTCGAGAGCCATGCTCTGTACTAGACGGTGTTGATCTATACTCCCAAAAATACGGTAACCCGTGATAGAGTCAAATCGCTTTTTTGTAGGTTTATGACAAAACCAAGAGACTCCAGGTGAGAAATCACCCTATAGGAGTGTGACTGGGCCTGCTTTCTGCTTTCAGCCAGAATCAGCAGATCATCCAAGCAATTCATGACCTTGAGTCCTTGATTCCTAAGATGGGTCAGGACTGCATCCAGACATTTAGTAAATGTACGCGGAGCAGTCTTTAAATCAAAGGGTAAAGCTTTGAATTCATAAGTGTTTCCCTCAAAGGCAAAACGGAGGAACTTTCTGTGTTTCCTCCATACGCCTATATGAAAATAGGAATCTTTTAAATCCATTGTACACACGTAGTCTCCAGGCCTCACAGACTGGAGGACTTGCCGCAGTGTAAGCATCTTGAACTAAAATGTTTTAATCCTCTTGTTGAGAGTCCTGAGATCCAGAATCGGTCTCAGGGAATTATCCTTTTTGGGCACCAGGAAGTATTTGCTGTAGTGACCAGAGCGTAGCTTGCGTCCTGAGACCAAACTAATCACTCCCTTTTGCAGCATCGTTGAGACTTCCTTCCTCAGCACGTGTGCACGTGTAGGGTTGATTTTAGATTGCAACATCCCTGTGAAGCGGGGCAGCCTTTTTGAGAACTGCTACTTGAGCCCATGACATATCGTTGTCATGACCCAATCATTTGGTAGACACGCCTTCCAAGCCTACGCATGCGCACTAAGCCTGGAGGGCATGTTTAATTGCTGCTCGTCGTGTTTTAGCGCCAAAGGGGTGACATTTGACCCCTCCTGTGCTCTTTTGAGCAGGTTGGTCGGCCCGACAGAAGATATCACGAGATCTGACCGTCTCTGGCAGAGCTCGTGTATCTCGTTGCGGTTCATAGTTTGACCACATGGTTTGTTTATGAAAATGGGACTCGAGTCAAGAACCAGGACAGTCTGTGCTTTGGTACTTTTATTTTAGTACATGTCTGAAACAGTTTGTTTTGAATAGTCGAGTCATGTTTGGTGCGCGCACACATGCCACTCGCTCCTCGTAGTTTTTTACAAGGGGAGACTGGGCTCAAGAAGTTAGATTCCCATACCACGTGGACGGGCAAACCTGTAAAATTATAAGTTTGTCCTGTTTCGTCAGGTCCGAGTCTGATTTCCACATTGGGTCACTGAAGAGGTCCTTGGCCGGTACTGGTAAGATTCGCCGTCACCAACGGGTCTCTTCCGTGGGAGGTCACGCGTGTCTTCCTTTGGGGGTGCAAAGCTTTTTCTCGGCAACCCCTCGCGGAGGGCTTCCACCTGTTTGCGTCTTTGTTCCAGTCTGGCCTGGATGCGTTCCATGGCTCCCCCGAAGAGTCCCGTCGACTCGATCGGGTGCTGGAGGAAAGTGGACCTCTGGTTTTCCAGGAGGTCCGACAGAGTTAGCCAAAGATGGCGCTGGACGATAACTATTTCCGCCATTGCCTTGCCTTGGGAAATGGCTATTGTCCCCATCATGCGGAACACGAAGTCAGAGGCATGGCGGGCCTCCTCCATGGCCTCCGTTGTGGCCTGCTCGTCTTTTGTTACCTGGATATTTTGCAGTTTTTCCGCCAGGTATGCCTGCACCATGGTTTGATGCATTCATTGCGCGAGCCGTGAGGCCTTGAGCCCTGTAGCCCTTCTCGAGTTGTTTCTCCGAAGCACGGCAGGCCCTGCTGGGTAGAGCGTGTTTTGTCCCCGTGACTGTGGAGGCCAGGTGAGCCACCAGAGTCTCCTCTAGGGATGTCCCGATCAGGTTTTTCTGGCCCCGAGTCCGAGTCCTTTAATTTTAGGAATTGGCCGATACCGAGTCCCGATCCGATACTTCTAAAATACATTTTTAAAATGAAGGGGAAAAAAAAGAAACAGATCCAGATGTCCCTTCATTTTTATTTTATTTACCTTAACATTTAACAGAGTACTTCTGTGAGGTAGATTGAACAATCAAGTAATAAGATTTAAAATAAAATTCTTCACATTGAAGTTTAGTGCAACAGTATAAATGTCTAATTTAAAATAAGCAGCTCAACTTAAAATACCATAACATGACCTCAACCTGACCAGAACCTGGCCAGAACCTGAGCAGAACCAGAACCTGTGCAGAACCAGAACCTGAGCAGAACCAGAACCTGTGCAGAACCAGAACCTGAGCAGAACCAGAACCTGTGCAGAACCAGAACCTGTGCAGAACCAGAACCTGAGCAGAACCAGAACCTGAGCAGAACCAGAACCTGAGCAGAACCAGAACCTGAGCAGAACCAGAACCTGTGCAGAACCAGAACAGACCAGAACCAGAACAACCAGAACCTGAGCAGAACCAGAACCTGAGCAGAACCAGAACCTGAGCAGAACCAGAACCTGTGCAGAACCAGAACCTGAGCAGAACCAGAACCTGAGCAGAACCAGAACCTGTGCAGAACCAGAACCTGTGCAGAACCAGAACCTGAGCAGAACCAGAACCTGAGCAGGCATGTAAACAAATAAGAAACTTAAAGTGTCCGTTTTATAAAATAAGGCTAGTAACATGCTTTTCTGAACAGCACTCCTTTACTCTCCTCCTGTGGCTTCACAGAAGGAAGTGTATGTTTTTAAATATAAATATAAAGTCTCTTGCAGCGTGAGCTGGCTCGTCTTCGGCTGCGTCGTCTGGTTAAACTCTGTGTATTGTGTCGGGTGTTTGTTTCTGATGTGCCTAATCAGGTTTAAATGCAGCCTTTTCCTTACCTTCTCTTGAAATACGAACTTTCCATTTGTCATCCACTTTAAAATATCTCCACACAACAGACATCGCTGCCTCCACTTCAAGTTAATGCCGCGTTCCGCTTCTTTTTTACGACAGTCACCGCTTTACAGCGGGCACTGCTTTACGGTAGGCACTGCTGCAAAACTATTGTGCATGTTTTGTTCCGAGACAATTTGACTCTGTAACTCAACATACAGTTAATATAATATTCCCGTTTGTGTTTAGAATAAATATACACATATATATCCGATCCCTGATCGGTGTGTAACGCCCGAGTCGAGTCGAGTCTGAAGTCACGTGATCGGGACCCGGTTTTCGATCACGTGATCGGATCGGGACATCCCTAGTCTCCTCTATCAAGGGTGCGTTGGCGAGGCCTGCTGTCTCCATTCCCGCGATGTCAAGGAGTCTGGATAATGGCAGCATAATGGAAGCTCCGGGTTCCACCCAGGAACGTTTGAGCTCCATGAGGAAGTCCAGAAAAATGGGCATTTTCTGCAACATTGTCCGCTGTTTCGCGTAGAAGTAGCTTCCCGCTAGCCTCGTAGCCTGTTGGCGAGGCGTGGGGTCTGGCCACGTGACCTGCAGTGCATCTGCCGCCCTATGGCACAGGTCGAACAGAGCAGGTACCGACAAGTCCGGTTCAGGAAGAATGTGCGCCAGGTTCTGGGAGGAATCCACAGTTCCTCCTTTGTGACCATATTCGGCGTCTTGGTCGGAGACTTCAGGCATCGAGTCCTTAGTGGCTCTACTCCGACTCGGCCGTTGCATTCCAGGTCCACGTTTTCGGGCTCCGGTTCAGGAGCGAGCACTTTAGTGCGACGTGCAACCTTCAGCGCCGCGTTCCTAGCCATGGACTCATATGGAGTCTTTTTAATCTAATCCAAAAACCTTCTTATTCAGGCAGGCTTTTAATACCTAGTAGTTCTTTGACATTCTTGTTAGGTCTAAATTGTTTTTAATTTTTAACTGGCTGTTTTTTATTGTTGTTGTTTTTTATTTTTTGTTTTTATTTCTGTATTGTTCAGCACTTTGTGCACCTTCTGGCTGCTGAAAGGGACTCTATAAATAAAGATTGATTGATTGATTGATGGATTTGGCCAACGCGTCAGCCTGTCGTTTCCTCACTACTGCCGACATTCGACGCAGTGAGAGCAAGAGTTGGGGAGTTCCAACGCTTTCCTCGCATGCAGAATCCCTAGGCAGACAGGACAGGCCTCGTGGGTGTCCGTCGCTGAGAGGGAGTAGCCGCAGCCGCTAGGGCATGGGCGCGAGCGAGGACGCGTCGTCCTGGTTTTCCTCCTCCTTGTCCTCCGTTTTCCTTTCTTGGGAGCCATGTCCGGCGAGAAGCGTCAAAGTTGTTCCTAGTTTTCTTTTGTTCGAAGCCGTCTTCTCCGTCGTCTTGCTTTCGCTGGTTAGCCTTCTAATAATTAGGAGGAGGTTGTGACGCAGTTAGCGCCGTCGAGCGAAAAAGCTGCGGAAAAGAAGATAACTTCAAAGGTGAGTAGAAAAACGCTGAACTAGCTTTCGCCAGCATAGCAATACACAGGAAAATTTCTCTGTACGCTCAGTGTAGAGAGCAAGTTCAACCAGTCGAGCGATACGACAACAGAGAAGTCCCACGAAATTCAGGTGTTAAGCGAGGTGAAGGGCAAAAAAGAGAAAGAAGGAGGGGCGCAAGCTGCTTAAGTACGCAGAGGGCGGGGCCTCTGGCGCGGCGGTGACGCCCTTAGCCGTAAAGGCGTGAGTATATTACTTCAGGTAATCGCGCGGAGGCGCAATTCCCATAGCAAGTATGTTGCACCGAGAGACCAGACTGAAAGGGAACATCTACCTTTCTTTTCTGCATCATGTCAGCCAGCTCTCTACCTTTGCCTGTCATTGTCCCCACATTTAGAGTTGCAATCCTCAGTCCTACATTCTTTCCTCTTCTCTCTCTGTCTCCTGCCACGTTACCCTCCTTGGGGTCTTCGACTAACAGTAGCACAATTTCTGCTGGCACCCTGTTTGTCAACAACACCGGTGGTTATCGTCGTTAACCCGGGCCTCAACCGATCCGGTATAGTTTCACTTTGATGAATTATGGTTTTGGCAAAAGTGTTTTACATCGAATATCATTCTTGACACAACCTTTACCATTGGGCGGCCGTGGTGTAGTGGTAATGGCAGTCGACCCCTGATCGGAAGGTTGGGGGTTCGAATCCAGCATCCTCCCACCATGTGTCGTTGTGTCCCTGGGCAAGACACTTAACCCTGAGTTGCTCCTGGTAGGTCTGGATGGCGCCTTGCAAGGCAGGCTACCACTACCGGTGTATGAATGTCTGAATGAATGGGTGGATGGCTGGTATTGTAAAGCGCTTTGGGGCTCCTCACAGGGGGCTAGAAAGCGCTATATAAATAAGCTCCATTTACCATTTACCCGGGCTTGGGACCGGCACAAGCGATACAGTGGTCTGCTCCTTGCTCCTTGAAAAAAAAAAAAAAAATAATTATTACTTAGCGGTGATAGTACTATGTGATCTGCTGTACGAGCTGATCTCTGACAAAAATAATACAAAAAAATGTTTACGTAAATGACAAAACCCTATCATCTGCTTTAACACTAGAAGTCCCAGGATTTTCGACCTCCCCCCAGAAGTCCTGAAAGAGGGTCAAAAGACCCTTAGTCCAAACCAACCATTAGTGGGCCATTAGTGGGTCCACATTAGTGGGCCATTAACTGCCTTTTGTTATAAATATGCGTGCACACAACTCAGACACCCCCACCACACCAGACTGCACAAACTGCATTCCAATGTTTCCACCAGGTAAGTAAGACTCTGCTTGCACTTCCCCCCTTAGTCAGAAGAGAGGCCCTGACCTGAATTCACACATAACAGACCCTGAAGTTATCTCACAGTTGAACATTTTGGGACATCCACTGAACGGAAAGCTTTGTCTGCTCCAGAACAATTTTATGCATAAAATTGTCTTATTCTGCTGTGCTGACTATCCTGTAACTTTGATGTTCTGTCAAATAAATTATTTTGCTTACAAGTACTGTCTCTCTCCTTGTCCTTGGCGCATGTATATACGGTACGTGCCGGCACATGCAGGTGGCTCATTGCTATGTTCTAAAACATGCTTGACCTATTGTTGTCCGTCACCTGATGGACAGACACAGGTCACATGACCTGAGGTCAACTGACTGACCGACATAGGTCACATGACCTGAGGTCAACTGACGGACCGACATAGGTCACACGACATGAAGTCAACTGATGGACCGACACTGGTCACTCGACATGAGGTCAACTGACGGACCGACACAGGTCACACGGCATGAGGTCAACTGACGTACCGACATAGGTCACATGACCTGAGGTCAACTGACGGACCGACACAGGTCACATGACCTGAGGTCAACTGACTGACCGACACAGGTCACATGACCTGAGGTCAAGTGACGGACTGACACAGGTCACATGACCTGAGGTGAACTGACGGACCAACACAGGTCACATGACCTGAGGTCAAGTGACGGACCAACACAGGTCACATGACCTGAGGTCAAGTGACGGACCAGCACAGGTCACACAACATGAAGTCAAGTGACGGACCAACACAGGTCACATGACCTGAGGTCAACTGACAAAATGACACAGGTCACACGACATGAAGTCAACTGACGGACCGACATAGGTCACACGGCATGAGGTCAACTGACGTACCAACACAGGTCACATGACCTGAGGTCAACTGACACAACGACACAGGTCACATGACATGAAGTCAACTGATGGACCGACACAGGTCACATGACCTGAGGTCAACTGACGGACCGACACAGGTCACACGACATGAGGTCAACTGAAGGACCGACACATGTCAAATGAACTGAGGTCAACTGACGGACTAACACAGGTCACAGGACCTGAGGTCAACTGACGGACCGACACAGGTCACATGACCTGAGGTCAACTGACTGACCGACACAGGTCACATGACCTGAGGTCAACTGACGGACCGACATAGGTCACACGACATGAAGTCAACTGATGGACCGACACTGGTCACTCGACATGAGGTCAACTGACGGACCGACACAGGTCACATGACCTGAGGTCAACTGACGGACCGACACAGGTCACACGGCATGAGGTCAACTGACTGACCGACACAGGTCACATGACCTGAGGTCAAGTGACGGACTGACACAGGTCACATGACCTGAGGTGAACTGACGGACCAACACAGGTCACATGACCTGAGGTCAAGTGACGGACCAACACAGGTCACATGACCTGAGGTCAAGTGACGGACCAGCACAGGTCACACAACATGAAGTCAAGTGACGGACCAACACAGGTCACATGACCTGAGGTCAACTGACAATGAACGACACAGGTCACACGACATGAGGTCAACTGACTGACCGACACAGGTCACATGACCTGAGGTCAAGTGACGGACTGACACAGGTCACATGACCTGAGGTGAACTGACGGACCAACACAGGTCACATGACCTGAGGTCAAGTGACGGACCAACACAGGTCACATGACCTGAGGTCAAGTGACGGACCAGTACAGGTCACACAACATGAAGTCAAGTGACGGACCAACACAGGTCACATGACCTGAGGTCAACTGACAAAATGACACAGGTCACACGACATGAAGTCAACTGACGGACCGACACAGGTCACACGGCATGAGGTCAACTGACGTACCAACACAGGTCACATGACCTGAGGTCAACTGACACAACGACACAGGTCACATGACATGAAGTCAACTGACGGACCGACACAGGTCACATGACCTGAGGTCAACTGACGGACCGACACAGGTCACACGACATGAGGTCAACTGACGGACCGACACAGGTCACATGACCTGAGGTCAACTGACGGACCGACACAGGTCACATGACCTGAGGTCAACTGATTGACCGACACAGGTCACATGACCTGAGGTCAACTGACGGACCAACATAGGTCACACGACATGAAGTCAACTGATGGACCGACACTGGTCACTCGACATGAGGTCAACTGACGGACCGACACAGGTCACACGGCATGAGGTCAACTGATGTACCGACACAGGTCACATGACCTGAGGTCAACTGACGGACCGACACAGGTCACATGACCTGAGGTCAACTGACGGACCGACACAGGTCACACGGCATGAGGTCAACTGACGTACCAACACAGGTCACATGACCTGAGGTCAACTGACACAACGACACAGGTCACATGACATGAAGTCAACTGATGGACCGACACAGGTCACACGGCATGAGGTCAACTGACGTACCAACACAGGTCACATGACCTGAGGTCAACTGACACAACGACACAGGTCACATGACATGAAGTCAACTGACGGACCGACACAGGTCACATGACCTGAGGTCAACTGACGGACCGACACAGGTCACAGGACCTGAGGTCAAGTGACGGACCAACACAGGTCTTATGACCTGAGGTCAACTGACAAAACGACACAGGTCACACGACATGAAGTCAACTGACGGACCGACACAGGTCACATGACCTGAGGTAAACTGACGGACCGACATAGGTCACATGACCTGAGGTCAAGTGACGGACCAACATATGTAGCCCACTGAAAGGGACCGGGGGATTTAGAAGCCAAGTTCACTTGCGCAAAAAAGCGCAGCCTTAGTCAAATTAGTGTGCCCCCTCCTGTGGTGCGCCAGTAATGGCCTTATTTACAAAACAAAAGCGCCTGTTAACAGCTCATTATAGGATGTTAGCTAAAATCCTTCGGGTCACTCGACCCGTCTCTGGGTTCCAAAGGTAGAAATGTTGAATGACCCTTCTCTGGGACTTCTAGTGTTAAATCATAACCACTTCAGGCTTTTAATTTTTTAATCCCTCATTTTAACATTCTTACGTACATTTAAAAGTGTACTTGCTCGCTGCTTTGTCTGCCATTACATCCAGAATTTTTTGCATGCCCGCAATGCATCTTGGGCTAGGGTGGGCTGTGAAGAATTCACAGGACCTGTCCTTCAAATCGAGGGAAAAGGAGGCCACATTCGTTGGCCGCATTGAAGGAGTCTTTAAATTGGGACAGGCCTCAGCACGTTGCTATGACGTAATCAGCCATCAAATGTGGCCTTTGAAGTAAGCAGCAGCTGGATTGGGACACATACAGTCTCATCTTACCTCACACCTCAACAGCAGGGACCTCTCAAAGTCCTTGCCAGTCTAACTTTGAGAGGTCCCTGCTGTTGAGGTGTGAGGTGTGATTTGTCAATTTACATACAGTAGGATGTGTGTGTGTCTTCTGTAAGCCCTGCTTTCACACGCTGAACTTTGCGTGTCACCTCAGCCTGTTTATAACTTCGCTCTCTCACAGCCTGCTCTTTGAATTGATAAAGCTCCCTGGATGGGAAGCAAAATGTTTTCTGTTACAAATCAAGTCCAGTTGTTTCTGTATTGAATGCCTTTTTTTGATTCTATCATGTCCTGGGCAACTGAGAATCTTCACCAACATAATAGAGAAGAAGT
Source organism: Garcialebias charrua (assembly GCA_038048925.1). Taxonomy (NCBI): domain Eukaryota; kingdom Metazoa; phylum Chordata; class Actinopteri; order Cyprinodontiformes; family Rivulidae; genus Garcialebias; species Garcialebias charrua. The sequence continues at coordinate 28,458 of JBBPBX010026157.1, read as the reverse complement.
GTGCTGGTACCCATTTTAAAGAACAACGGTGATGTACAGAGTTGTAGCAACTGCAGGGGAATTAAGTTGATGAGCCCAGAAGCGGTCCTAGCCTAGCAACCCCATCGGCGCCCCCCTGGCTAGGTTTCCAGTGGGGGTCCTCTCCCAGAAATTTTTGAATAAAATAGATGCCATTTCCTGCATTCTGGTGTATTTTAATGGGTTGTTTAACATCTAGTTTTACCTACATATATAAACTATTCAATAAGTATTTTAGAGTTAATGGCAGAACAAGAAGTAGCCTGAGACAAACATGTAGCATTAACCAGTGACGTGCGGTCAGGGGATGCAAGTGAGGCCGTGCCTCCCCTGTCATCATGGAAAAAAGAAAAAATGTAAATTGAAAAAAATAATGTAATCATTGTATTTATCCTTTGATTTGTATTATAAACTTATTTTACTTAAAACTAAACCAGTTTTAAGTTATTTTTTATTCAAAATCACCAATTTTGCTTATTTTTCTTTAAAGGAGAAATGAAAAGTGTTTTTAAGCTAATAGTAGTCTAATGAAAAGCATAAAATAAGCTTGTTGAGAAATTTTCACAAGTCAAAAATATCATCCTAACTCAAATTTATAATAATATAATAATAAATTCAATTTATAATGCACTTTTCATTAGTGAAAATCTCAAAGTGCTACACACATTGAATGTTACACACATTCATACACCGGTAGCGGCAGACTACCATGCAAGGTACTTTCCAGTCCTACCGGGAGCAACTCGGGGTTAAGTGTCTTGCCCAAGGACACAACGACACATGGTGTGGGGAACCGGGATTCGAACCGCCAACCTTCCGATCGGGGGACGACTGCCATTACCACTACACCACGCCCGCCCCTGACTTAGACTTAGACTTTAGACTTTGCAAAGTGAAAAAATTCTCATCTGTGGCCTCATGTACAAAGACTTGCGTGGACTTCTTACTGAAACGTGACGTACGGTCAAATCCAGAAAACTGCGTACGCACAAAAAAATCCAGATGTATCAAACTGTGCGTACGCCGGAATCCACGCACATTGCTTTTGTACATCACAATCAACGTGGAATTGAGCGCACATGAGAGAGTGGCCGACTCCGCCTTTGACACGCCTCCATATAAATATGCAAATTCATTTAAATATGCCCTGCACCAGAGGAATGTCGTCTTTGCTCTATTGCAAATCATGTCGAAACGTGGAAAAAAGAGGAACTTCACGGACTGTGAACTGGAGAAA
>JBBPBX010026156.1:18496-33300 GCA_038048925.1 Garcialebias charrua | reverse complement strand
AAGAGATTACAGAGAATGTTACTCAGGCTGCAGAAATATGATTTTGATGTGATCTATGTGCCTGGTCGAGACATGCTTTTAGCTGACACACTAAGCAGAGCTTATTTACCTGAAAGCAGTCAGGGGGTCACAGAGTCTGAGACAGAGACTGTTAACATGATTTCCTACCTGCCCATCTCTGCAGAAAGACTGACAGCCATCCGTTCAGCAACAACAGAGGACTCAAAGCTGCAGGAAGTGATTAAGTTGATCCAGACAGGATGGCCAAAGTACAAAAGGGATGTGCAGCTACATATTCAACATTATTTCGCTTTTCAGGACGAGCTGAGCTTTCAGGATGGAATAGTCTTCAAGGGGGAAAGAGCAGTAGTTCCTGATGCACTACGAGCTGACCTGACCCGTCGTATACACTCATCACACCTGGGTGTGGAGGGCTGCCTCAGACGAGCACGTGAGTGTGTGTACTGGCCAGGGATGAATGAACAGGGCCAAGGTAGGAACGGATCTGTTTTCATGGCACAATAAGGACTACCTGATTACTGTGGACTATTATTCAAATTTTTGGGAGGTTGACTATCTACCAGACACCAAAAGTAACACAGTGATCCACAAACTGAAAACACATTTTGCTCGTCAGGGGATTCCAGATGTGCTTATCTCAGATAATGGACATCAATACTCTTCACATGAGTTTAAAAAGTTCAGTCAAAAGTGGGAATTCCAACATAGAACATCTTCACCTGGATACCCACAAGCTTCTCAGTAGGAGGACCCAAACCCTTCTTCCTACAAAAGAGACACTGTTGGAGCCTAAAGTGTCGAACAACAAACAGGGACTAATTAATAACAGACAAAGACAGGAGAAATACTACAACTACACAGCAAAAGATTTAGACTGTTTCGGAGCAAGGGACAGTGTTCACGTTCAACCATTTGAGCCTTATAAAACCTGGAGATCAGCAAAAGTGATTAGATCAATGAGTCCCAGATCTTATGAGGTGGAGCTGGAGTCTGGTGGTGTCCTAAGAAGAAATTGTTGTCACCTCAGGCACAACTATTGCCCAACCTCAACATTAGAACAACCAGGGACAAACGCACAAACTGTGGTTGCTGATGAACGTGGTCATCAGGGTGGTGATCAGGACACTGTCACTACAAGGTCTGGTCATCTGGATTAAGAGGCCAGCCTATTTGAGGGACTATACTACATAGTATTCTCACATAAAGTTTAACCACGTTCTATGTTTGTTTGTGGGCTTCTGTTGCACTAGGGGAAAAAAAATTGAGAAATTATTTTTTGATAATTTTTAATTCGATAATTTTGAATGTATTTGTATTATCAAAAGGTTATTTTACAGAAGATGCATTTGAGGTTAAATATCTATGTTTAAATCTGAATGCCCTGTAAAATATGTTTATTTTGTTTAGAAGGAAAATGGAAAAAAAAATATATTTTTTGCATATTTTGGAGAAAAAAAAGAAAAGAGAAAGGATGTAACAAGTGGATTGTTTGTGAGTTCAGCCTATGTTCCCAGGGGGATATATTTGGGTGTGACAAGGCTGAGAGGCCCTAGAGGAAATACACTTGTCATGTAGTTCTGCTGCTTCAATAAAGATTAAAGTAAGCTACGATACAGCTTTAACCGTCCATTCTGTATAGTTGCTAAAAGACGGAACAGAATGAAACACCCACCGTATCAGAAAACAACACCAATTACTGATAGGGAATCACACCGCTATCAGCTCTCAACAACGGGAATCTCACCCGCTTGCTTCCAAAACAACGGGAATCACACCCGTTACACAAAAACACAGCTTCACACCTTTCATTTTCTCTTCCAAACAGTGGTGCATTCCTTCTCATCCTGCGAAGTGATGCCAAAAATGTTTTATGAAATTTCAGATCAACCCAAATGTTTAATGTTTTATATTAAATCATTCTCTCAGGCTCGTGAAAGATAGGCATCGCTTGTTTGGAAGAAAACAAACACAAGACTTAATTAAAAATAATATGTCATTTATTAAAGAAGTCTATGACAGAGAAAAAGGACAAAAGTAAAAACATACATGTTCAAACACACAAACTGTTTTTCCTGCTAGAAATAAAGTGTCATTTAAATCCGCCACAGTATAACAGCACACACAAACTCAAGGCATTGACGTTTAATATCTCACCATGTGACACAAGAGTTGGGAGGTCGCTTCAACTCAGATGAGAATCATGTCAACGCAGCCGGACATCTGGATCAGAGACTCCACGGCAGACCTCAAAGACTCTAAGTGTACTACTCATCATTTATACCTTGTGGGTGTGATGACTTCACTCAAACTTGTTTTTCAGAGTAAAGTGGTGCTAGGCACGGGTCAGTTTGCCATTAACTGAAAACTGCAACTCATCTCTATCTTATTGAGCATGCATCAGAGTATCTCTATCTTACATCAACAATTCTACTTGGCTGTGAGATACATGGAAATACATTGTGTGCCTCACTCCCCTTTTCAGAAGAATTGCAGGCTTGAAGTAGAAGGGTGATATGCATTCATCCATCAAAGACCGGATGTTCTGAGAAGGATGGGCCCATTATCCCTCCAAGAAATTCTGGGGCTCTGAATTAAAACTGCACCCCCCCCCCCCTCCTCACTCCAAGGCCAGTTTAATGAACACATAATATCATTCAGACACTAAACTAAAATGTTTTCTCTCACAAGTGTTGCATTAAGCATTAACAAAAATTGATAAGCATTTAGTCAGAAAAACATTAATACTTAAACTCTTAATTCACTACCGTATTTTTCGGATTATAGGTCACACCGGAATATAGGTTGCAGTGTCCAATTATTGCCAAAAAATTGGAAAAAACCATAAATAGATCGCACCAGATTATAGGTCGCACCTACGTCACCGCTGACGTAACGCGTCATCCACCTCTGACGCGCCACGTGACCGCTGAGTCAACCCGGCAATATGGACCGAGTGTTTAGCTCTGCTGCTAATGTCTGCTAACAGATGCTAACACGGGAAGTCCGTCTCTCAGAACACGAATAAAAAATCAAATTTTAGGTCAAATGTTTTCTCGAGACCATAGTAACGTACATTAAAGCTCCTATAATTACACTCTGTAAGCAGAAAAAATATACACCGAGTGGTTTCGAAGCTATTTATAAGCAAACAGAAGTAAACTGAAATAAAAACGAATGCTAACACGGGAAGTCTGCCTCTCAAAACACGAATAAAAAATCGAATTTTAGGTCAAATGTTTTCTCGAGACCACAGTAACGTTGTTTTATGATATTTTATTTTAAATGTGCAGGACTCGGGAAAAAGGTTGGTACAATGAAAACACACTCTCAGAACTGTGTACTTCAGTATGCTTTAATAAAAAGTTGCCATAGATACAATGAAACTCTGCAAAGCATAAACATGTTCAAACTCAAAGACACACACTGTTATTTGCTAGGATTAAGTATCAATTTTAAACCCCGCCACAAACAGCAAAGCTGAAAGCTTTCACACACACTCAAAAAGCATTGGCAACACGGTGACACAACTGGTAGAGCTGCTGCCTCTCAGCGAGAAGGTTTCCGGTTCAAATCCCGGTCCGGGGCCTTTCTGGGTGGAGTTTGCATGTTCTCCCCGTGCATGCGTGGGTTTCCTCCGGGTACTCCGGTTTCCTCCCACAGACCAAAAAACATGCATGTTAGGCTGATTGGTGACTCTAAATTGACCCTAGGTGTGAGTGAGACAGGTCCCTCTTGTAAATGAGTCCCCGTGACTCAACGAGGCTAGCCTGTATAAATAAAGGTTGAATGAATGAATGAATGAATGAATTGATATTAAAGTACAGAATCTCTCACCGTTGATACCAACGAGGAAGCCGCTTCGTTCGGCAGGAGATATGATCATCAATGCACACCGGGCATTGATCAGACCCACGGTAGACTTCGACGCCTTTGTCTGAGTGGCTTCACTTTATACTTTGAGATGTGTATGCGTGCATGTGTGGGTGTGGGTGTCTTTGTGCAAATACTATGACTTCACTCACATCTTAATACAAACATGTTTTTAAGTGTGAGCTGGTACCTTGCACGGGTGAGGGATAACATTTCTTATTTGACTAGCCTGTGACTAGCCTGTTGCAACATTTGCCAAGAAAGCTACAGTCATATGTGAGAAAGAGCAGGGCCCGTGCCTCTCCCACATAGTTAGTGCCTTCAAAGCAAAAACTGCCTCACTAGAAAGTCAGCCTGACACTAATTATATGCTTAGTTTTAATGAATACACTAAATTTGATAAAATAGTCAGAAAGCATAATGTTGCTCTGGTTTATCTAATTCCTCATCCCACCCTTTAATTTTTGACTAATTCTGAAAATTTTGTCCTGTGACCTCATAGGGCAATCGCCAATATATGCCTATCCATCTTTCCATACTCGCGCAAACCAAATCAAGGAAAGAAACCTGATCACCTTCATGAACAATGACTTGATATATCCTATTTCCACTAACCCAATAATCCCATACTAACGTATCAGGTTGTACCGTTGTATCTATTTCAACAGTAGTTCTTTCAGTTCCAAACCAATGATCTCTTATTTTAACTGTAATCTTCATTCCAGAGCTGTGTTATGAACTAATCTAATTATACGATTTTTCGTGCGTTTAATATAAAAACATGTGCACAAGTTACACAAAGTTAATCCTACAAAGCAAAGCACTAAAATCAGAAAAGGAGGGACTGTATATGCTTGCGCCGTCGATGACATTCCTGTGAATATGTCCCACCAATGATGGGCCGACGCCTGTTCGATGAGTTTAGCCGCATGTAAAACCTTCCCCTGTGCAATGTATGTGGACACTGTTAAATCAGAAACGTTAGACTTATGGGATTCAATCATCTGTTTTAGCTCCATGGAATCGTTCAACGCGCGCTTGAAACGAGCCAGGGAGACCCGCCACGGTACATGCAGAAATTGCCACTGTACCTCAGTCAGACGGGTGCTTGAACTGTAATTGGTTAATCGATAAGTCTGGTTGTTCCAACTCCACAAGTGAACACCATACAAACAGCCAGAGAAAGGCACCGTGGGTAATTGTGGATGGCTCTTAATTGTTGCTACGCATAACGTGTGTGGTCCGATCTGCCATAGCATGTCCCTAGCTGGTTCATGAACCCAATCACACAACACCCCATCTCTGGTTATACATGGGTTAATGTGACCTGTTTGCAACATACATATCACACCTCTGTCTGCAGTCTCGCACAGTCGCATGTCATAAGTGAAGTTTGTCTGTGGCTCAAACCATTCACCTTGTAATTTCAAAAACCAATACCCTTGTACAGTAATTACAGGTAAAACATGATACTTGCATACTGTAGTTGTGTCATTAATCAGATATGTGGCGACCCCTGAAAAGGGAAAAGCCGAAAGAAGAAGAAGAAGAAGAAGTACCCAATGTCCCTCACACATTTTTTCATCACATTCATTTCAGGTTTCAAAACCAACCAATGTGTACTTGAGATGTTCCACAACCTGCGCCATTCATGATGATTCTTAGTCGTCACCACCCTTTGGAAGCGCTCCTTCTCTGCACCTGTGCATGTAAGGATTGTAGAGTACACGTGGTCCAATTCAAAGCCTGTGTCAAGTTCTGAAGTATCTCTTCTGTTTCATCCCACATTTTTAATTGCCAGTCCAGTCCTTTAAGGAGCATTTTGGCGGTTTCTACTTGAGTCATTACCAATGATGGCATCCACACCCCGACCTGATGGACTGCCGTCGATGTATGCTGCCCTGTAGTGGACAACATGGACCTAGTCACCTCGCCGTCGATTGTGTTTGACAAACCCAAGACAATACCAGTTCCTCCCAATAAGGTGTTATACCACGCCCTTTTAATTCTTGAGTAACGTGGTAAAGGTGGGAACAGCACCTTCCAATGTACAGTCATGGTTAACACAGACTTCGCCATGAGTTGACAAGTGTCTATGATTGGGGCCAGGTGAGTTTGTTCTGCCTTGGTTGAATTAGGCAGTGCCCAGAGTGTGTGCACGATTGTCACTCTGGTAGTCGTCGTCGTGGAATTTCCAATGCGCATCACTCTTTCATAAGCAGGGAAGCTGAAACGTGTCCCATTCTGGCTCTCGGACATGCATGTAAGATTGTCGAACATCTTACACATGGGGATTTGTGATTCAACAGTCACCTCGCATCCTGTCATGGTTATCGGGATGTCATACCCTCTGGAGCATTTTAGGCACATGTATATAGGACAGTTACTGGTAATTTGGCTAACCTGGCAGAGTTTACTGGATACACATGTCAGGTTGCCTCGTGCCTCTGTCATGAGCGTAGCTTTCCATGTAACAACAAAGGGTCTTTCCACCTTAATCAATGTTTGACCTGGTGTCGCTGAGGAGAGGCTGACCAGGAACACCATGGCACCAGCGACAAGGAACACAGTGCCCAAACAGCCGACACTGCCATTTGGTTGGTTCTTGCCACGACCGCCGATCATTTTGGCCCCGTGATGAACTCGATCTGCCCGTCAACAAAGACCAGAGAAACATCAAGCTGTGGAAACAAGAAATACTGCTTACAGACAGAGAAAGATCAGTTTTCTCTCAAATAACATTTCTTGACAGGTACATTTATCCATTTTTCTTCTCCTGAATACAACACTGAAACTGTTGCATCTGTTCCTTGTGCTATTATTTCTACAGCACGAGGAGGACCATTTTCCTGTCTCACCCATACTTTGGCTCCAGGTTTGTCAGTGGAACCAAAGCCACCAGTTCCTCTAACGGTCACCATGACAGGTGCAGGAATTTCCATCACTGTTGACATGTCACATGGCTTAATAAGTAACTGTGCTATTTTGTCTCCTTTTTCCAGCACCAAAGGGCTGTCACCTTGATGTTTACAGACCACGCCCAGCTCCCCTTGATAATCTGCATCAATGACCCCTGCTTGAATGGTGAGCCCTTTTAATGACAATCCAGATCTGGGTAGAATGTGTCCATACATCTCTTTAGGATACTGCAAACCTAACCCAGTTTTTACAATCTGAATCTGATTGGGAACCAAGGTCACTGGCTCCATTGTTCTTAAATCTAGTCCCGCTGATCCGGGAGTTGCTCGAACAGGTAGTTCAGCTCTGTTGTCAATTTTCCACATTCTGATCGGTTCTTTGTCTGGGGTGCTGTACACATTAATCATTCGATTTAGGGGAGTGGTACCTGGTGCAATTGGTCTGTTATTCAGTTGAGACACAGCCTGTGACAAATTTAACTTCCAGTTTGTTAGATCATGTTTGTCATTTAATTTTCTCAACATCTCTTTCAACAATCCATTCATTCTCTCAATCAGCCCAGCAGCCTGTGGATAATATGGAATATGATATACCCACTCAACATGTTTCTCTGCTGCCCACTCTTTTACCTGTTTCCTAGTAAAATGGGTCCCATTGTCTGTCTGAATCTGCAAAGGGACTACATAGAAGGATGCTAGGGTCCTCAAACACTTCAATGTAGACACTTGATTTGCATATTTACAGGGATGAGTCACCAGCACTCCTGAATATGTGTCCACAGCCGTGCACACATATCTACATCCTTGTGACATGAGCAGGGGACCAATAAAGTCCATTTGCCAAATTTGGCCTGGCCCTTTCCCTCGATGTATGTGTCCCTGCATGTGTTGTGGCAACCCTTTTCTCTGATGTTGACAGGCTTCACATTGTTGTATAGCAGTTTTGATGTCATCTGTTTTTAGATCTATTCCCCTGTCTTGTGCCCACTGCTGTGTTCCCTGAATACCCCAGTGTCCTGCTTTTTGATGTGCCCATCTAGCTAGGTCTACACTAGATTCACGAGTTACAGGTAGTGCTCTGACAACCCCATCAATGTATCGATTGTGCAAGGCCTCAGCATCTGTGTTCTTTGTGTGAGCGTCAACATGAGTTACTGTCACTGGGATTGACTGTACTTTTTCCCAGATTTCTTTCCACAACTCTTTTTCCCACACCTCTTTGTTCTAAATTTTCCACCAGTTGGCATGCCATGTGGGCATCCATGTACCATATTCACCGGAGGAAAATACGCTCCGATGTTTAATACGCTTTGTCCAATTATTAACAATAAACAAGAAAAAAACGTACACAATACGCCCCGGTGTTTAATACGCATCATCACCACGCGACGCGTCAGCGCCTCATTTACCCTAATCAAGATGGCGGTGACAGAAGCAAGCGAGTACGAAGATCTTCACAAGGAAACACGGTAAAACAATTATTTCTTTGCGAGAAAAAATATATTTCTTAGCTGACTTCATAGCAGACGTGCTTCTGAGCTTAACGAAATGTTCAAATCAGCTGGATTTAAAAAAGTTCGCTGAATTTTAGGCAGGCGCCAGGCGGGTCAAACCGGACGCTTTCTTTCTTTAAATTTAGCTAAATAAACGCTTAAAAAATATATTTCTTAGCTGACTTAATAGTAGACGTACTCCTGAGTTTAACGAAATGTTCAAATCAGCTGGATTAAAAAAAAAAGTTTGCTGACTTTTATGCAGGCGCCAGGCGGGTCAAACCGGACGCTTTGTTTCTTTAAATTTAGCTAAATAAACGCTTAAAAATATATTTCTTACCTCACTATAGCAGACGGGCTCCTGAGCTGAACCAAATGTGAAATCAGCTGGATTTAAAAATCCGCGGTGTGGTTTATGAGTGGTATCTTGCAAACAAAAACAGCTACATCCACAGCAGGGAGCGGGCAGCGACAGAGTCATCAGTCCGACCAAAGGAGTCTTTTTTCGGACACAGCAAGTAGAAACTTCTGGAAGTGGCCCCTCTTCCTCTTCACTCTCTGAGTCCTCTGCTGGCTGCTGCCTACAGCGCCCGTATAGCGGCCGAAACTGGTACTGCACCATTTTCGCCAAAAATGAAAAACGAAGAATCAGAGCGAAAAATGAGTCTAAAAATATGGGAAAAAATCCATAAATAATACTCTTCGGTGTTTAATACGCTGGACATTCAAATGAGCAAAAATACTGCGTATAATACACCGGCGAATACGGTAGTTAACCCATTAACTACTGACCATGAGTCTGAGTAGATGTAAACTCCTTGCACCCCTGCCTGCATGATCACCATGTGCACAGCTTTTAATTCAGCCCACTGACTGCTTCCTCCCTCCCCCGTTTCTTCCAGGGTCTGACTCTGCGCCGGATTAAAAGCACCTGCTTTCCATCTCAGTTTTCCTGCCTGCCACTTAGAAGAACCGCCAGTAAACCAAGCTTGCTGCTGCTCATCGGGACTGAGCTCATCCCATCACTTCCCAGACTTCACTGGGGACTCTGCCAGCTGTACAACTTCAAAAGCTTGTTCCCCCTCTTCAGGAATGTCAGCAACTTGCTCATGCAAAACAGACACTCTCTTCTCTCCTGGTTTAGCTCTTTCAGCCACATACCACTTCCACTTAATGATGTTGGCTTCCTGAGCTGTTCCTATTCTGTGGGTGGTGGGCTCACTCATGACCCAGTTCAAAATAGGTATATGAGTTCTCATCAAAATTTCATGCCCAGCAGTCTACGCTTCAGTTTCCAGCAAAGCCCAATAACAGCCCAACAGCTGCTTTTCAAAAGGAGTACATCTTACTCCTGCAGGAGACAGTTTTCTAGACCAAAAGCCTAAAGGTTTTCTCACACGCCCCTGTTTCTGCCACAAACTCCAGTTAGCATAATCATTGATAGCAGACACGGCAGCTCCACTGGTCCTGACTGCATTTTTCCCAAGGACACTGCCTGTTGAATAGCTTCTTTAGCTAAATCAAACTCTATTTGTTGTTTTTCTCCCCAAACAAATTCCTCCTTTTTCCTGGTCACACGATACAAAGGCTGTAAGATTTGTCCCAGATGAAGGATGTGGTTTCTCCAATACCCAAACAACCCTATGAACTTTTGTACATCATTTTTAGTGTGAGGAACGGCAAACGCAATGATCTTATCACGTGCTTTCTGAACAATCTCTCTCTCTTCTTTGTTCCAACAGATTCCCAGAAACGTCACATTCTGAGAGGGTCCCTGTACCTTGGCTGGATTAATCTCCCAACCATGATTTTTCATGTGTGTAATGAGTCTGGGTAGCACTGCTGCAATCACTTCCTGTGTGTCTCCCTGAATCATGATGTCATAGATATAATGAGAGACCATCACTCCAGGGGGCAGCTTAAAACCATCCAGATGCTAAGCCACCACTCTGTGACAGATGGTGGCACTGTGAATGTACCCCTGAGGCAGACGTTGAAACGTGAACTGTCTGCCACCCCATGTGAATGCAAATTGTTCCATTCGGTCCTCTGGGATTGGGATAGTGAAAAATGCATTAGCCAAATCTATCACTCCGTACCATGTTCCTTTGTGATGCTGCACTTTTTCAATGATAGACACAGTGTCTGGTACAGCTGATGTCAAAGGAGGCGTGTGTTTATTAAGCTGCCTGTAATCCACAGTCATTCTCCATGAACCATCTGACTTTCTGACTGGCCAAATGGGATTATTCCAGGCAGTAGTGCATGTTTTTAACACTCCAGCCTCCACATAATCTTTGATGGTGTCAGCAATTTCATCGTGACCCCCAGGGATACGATACTGTTTCATGCTTACTGTCTTAGTTGCCAAAGGAATGGGAAAAGGAGGCATTTTCACTTTTCCCACCAACACAGATTTAATCTGTAAAGGTCGCTCCACTCCAAACTCAAAACGCCCCTGTTTCAGATGAAGTGTCATTCCTGCCAAAACATCCATGTCCAAAATCCATTCTTTAACTGGAGTGACTAAACCTGAAATTTCTGAATTGGCATTTTTCTAATTTTTAAAGGTATAGTCATACTTTTTCCAAAAATCATGTTTCCTCCCAGGCCTGAAAGGGGAACAACAGGACCATTTATTCTGTCAGGGTTACCATGAATTAACGTAACCTCAGCCCCAGTGTCAATAAGAGCCAGAACTTTTTGAACATTTTTATTCTTCCAATAAATTTCTATCTGAACATGCTGTCTAATGTCATCTGTTGACCAATTTGTAATTCTTATTTCTGGGGCCTGGCTTTTTTCCTATTCGAAGTCCATCAGATCCTGCAAATCTGGATATAACTATATTCTCTGTTTGCCTTTTCTGTTCTTTTTTTTCTGCTTCACGATCCTCACTCTGATGACCTCATCCTCAGAGGAGTCTCGGTCTGACTCAACATGAGCAACCTGGCTCCCCTCCCCGTTCCACTCTCCCACTGCACTGCTACGCGTGGGTCTGAGCTCAGCTTGAGCAGCCCCGCTCCCCTCCCCGCACCGCTCCCCCACTACACTGCTACGCGTGGGTCTGAGCTCAGCTGAGGAAGCTGGAGGAACAGGAGCTGCTTGGAAAACGTTTCTCAGGGCCTGTGTTAAATTTTCCAAATCAAAACCAGTACAATACACTTTCAGTCCTTTCTGTTGACATCTGGACCTCAATTGTTCCGTAAGCAATCCATCTATTTCAGCAGGAGAAACCCCTGATTGGATTAATGCTCTCCAGAGAGCAGAGTAAGTGGACCCTGTGTTTTTCCACGCATCCTTTTTTGGCCCGCGCGTCATCAGTTGATTATACTGTCTTTCACGTGTTTCGCCCCGAGGTTCACCTCGAGTTTAATTCCAATCACCCAGAGAGCCTAGCTCCATAATTCTGCTACGGATATCCGACATTGAAACATCTGTAGCTCCCAACATTACGGTGAGCATTGCAGACCTGTAATACAGTGGAGTTGTTCTGATCAACCGGTCTCTCACCACCTTGGGGACCGAGAGCGCTTGATAGTCAGCAGCCGTCCCATAAGTCAACGTGTCACGTACATACAACCGAACCAAATGTTGCACGCATTCTCTAAGCGTCACCCACTGACTTTGCAAATCAGGCAAATCTGACGGATTTGGAAAGGTGAATCTAACTGTGCGTGTATACACATCAAACAAGGACCGTGAGTCCTCCAAGTCCCTGACCTCTTGTCGAAATGCTGTATTTACACTCGCATCAATGGATAGTCCAGCAAAAGACATCCCGTCCCCACCATCAATCTCGACCTGACCCGCCCCCTCATCCAAAAGCCTGGCCATCCAGGCATCAACTGGCTCCTCAGATAATTGCCTGAACCTTTTTGACAGATATGCAACTTCCTCCTGGCTGTAGTCTTCTGTTATCACCTTAAGGTCTGCATTGGGTTGTGGCTGTTGCACCAAGTCCATTATCCGATTGCCTTCTCCATCCAAAACAGCCTGTCCTGCTGCATCCATCCTGGCTTGTAATACAGCTGGGACCACCACCTGTTCTTGTCTGCATCTCTTCACTGGTTTTACATTTTTACTGGGGACCGAGGAGACAGGAGGAGCAACCTCCACCCGACTGCTCACGTCCTGCTCTCTATTGTCCCAAAAATAATCATTTTCATCACTCTCGTCCCTCCAAATATCCCCGTCCTAATTTGCTGGATCCCAGCCAGAACCCAGCCCAGCGACAAAAGCTCTGACTCTCTTTGGGGAGATGCTTTGTTTTTTCCTCCTGTACTTTTCTCTCTTCAGCATGGCAACTTGCGTCACTGCTCCTTCTACAAGTTCTGTCATTTTCTCCAGTTGCACATTCAATCATTGCATATGCTGTCTCTGCAACAAGCAGTCTGTCTATGCTTCCTCTGAAGCTGTCTTGTACTTCAACATTTGCGCCTGTATTTGCTGATTCTTTTCATGTAAGCTTTTCCATGCAGTCGTACAAATCCACACAAGTTTCTGCAAACCACACACAGGTGCCCCTTTTTTAACTTCTACTGCTTTCAAAGCCGTCAAAAAATCACCTGAATTCTCAGCATTTAAAGAATCATTCCAAGGAGAAGGGCGTCCCCCACTGCCTCGCAAACATGCATTAATCTGCTGGTACTGGACATGACTCCACCCCTCCACCAACTCAGTTTTCACTCCTCCATCTGCTTTATCCCTTTTTTTAAAGACTGTACAGCCTTTTTCTCCAATACCCTGCTCGCAGCGCCAAAATGTTTTATATTTTATTTTAAATATGCAGGACTCGGGAAAAAGGTCGGTACAATGAAAACACACTCTCAGAACTGTGTACTTCAGTATGCTTTAATAAAAAGTTGCCACAGATACAATGAAACTCTGCAAATGTAGCATATTTTATTCTGCGTTGTGTCTTGTGTGGAATGACAGCCAGACGACATCTGCTTTGAAGGCTCTTTTATTGCTCCTGCATTTAAATAGCAGAAAATAGTCACCAAAAACAGGCCTTTTCTCATCGGTGTTCCACAGCGCCTGCTTCCATGAGAGTCTGTGCAAAAAGGGCACGCGTGTGGAATAACACGTAATAAAATAAAAGTAATTACAATAATTAATCACAAACCCAAAGATAACATAACAATCTGAAACAGTACATAAATAACAAAGAAAATAGTAAGAATAAATAAAACAAAATAAAACAATTCCAGATCAAAAGCAACTAACCATCACATACCTGCATTTAAATAGCAGAAAATAGTCACCAAAAACAGGCCTTTTCTCATCTGTGTTCCACAGCGCCTGTTCAGTCATAAATAGTACTATTTTCAGCACATGGATTAGCAGTGCTTCATGTGACATTTATTAGCTAACTATTTACACAGTTCCAATACTATTAAACAGCATTTAAGTGTCCCAAAACACATTATTTTACAAGAACAATAGTACAATTATCACTTATTAGGCTTAAAATACACATATTGAACACAGAAAACAGAATTTCAGTACCTGCTTCCATGAGAGTCTGTGCAAAAAGCGCGAAGGAGATTATGCAGAACTTTTCATGAGTTATAATGGTATGATCCATTAATATTTCTCTTTCTTAACCCCAACTGACACTCAAAACAACAATCAAAGAACTCAAAATGTTCAACAGTAACAATAATAATTCACAGTTTCATTCATAGCACATTCAATTTAAATAAAAATAATAGTTTTGAAACAGGAAGTTACCCGCTGTTTTGGAAATGGATCTGTCGTCTTTTCAAAATAAAAGCTGCCGATACTCATAATTCCTTACTGGAATAGCTTTTCACTTGACAATCTAGTGCAACAACATCACATTGCTACACAAAGCATAAACATGTTCAAACTCAAAGACACACACTGTTATTTGCTAGGATTAAGTATCAATTTTAAACCCCACCACAAACAACAACAAAGCTGAAAGCTTTCACACACACTCAAAAAGCATTGATATTAAAGTACAGAATCTCACCGTTGATACCAACGAGGAAGCCACTTCGTTCGGCAGGAGATATGATCATCAATGCACACCGGGCGTTGATCAGACCCACGGTAGACTTCGACGCCTTTGTCTGAGTGGCTTCACTTTATACTTTGAGATATGTGTGCGTGCATGTGTGGGTGTGTGTGTCTTTGTGCAAATACTATGACTTCACTCACATCTTAATACAAACATGTTTTTAAGTGTGAGCCGGTGCCTTGCACGGGTGAGGGATAACATTTCTTATTTGACTAGCCTGTGACTAGCCTGTTGCAACTTTTGCCAAGAAAGCTACAGTCATATGTGAGAAAGAACAGGGCCTGTGCCTCTCCCACATCGTTAGTGCCTTCAAAGCATAAACTGCCTCACTAAAAAGTCAGTCTGACACTAATTATATGGTCGGTTTTAATGAATACACTAAATTTGATAAAATAGTCAGAAAGCATAATGTTGCTCTGGTTTATCTCATTCCTCAAACGTACATTAAAGCTC
>JBBPBX010026156.1:0-18219 GCA_038048925.1 Garcialebias charrua | reverse complement strand
GATAAAAAACGAATGCTAACACGAGACGAGTCCGCTTCTGACACGAATAAAAAATCGAATTTTATGTCAAATGTTTTATCGAGACCATAGTAACGTACATTAAAGCCTTATAATTACACTCTGTAAGCAGAAAAAATATACACCGATTGGTTTCGAAGCTATTTATAACATACCGTAAACAGATATACATCCACAAGCTAACAAGCTATGCTAATAAAAGATGTTTTTTTAATCTCAAACATCTAATAAAGCTACTCACTTGTAAACGTCCACACTGTGATTCCATTCCATTCTGTAAGTTTCAGAAAAATCAGCTAAGTGGTTCTTGACTTATCTTGCTGACAAACAGCAAACAAATAGAGCTAACAAAGCTACATCCATACCAGGAGGCTGACAGTCAGTCCGAGCAGAGGAGCATTTTTCGGGCACATGAGCTGGAAACCATAGATATCCTGGAAACGGTCTTCTTCTTCTTCTTGGGTCAGTGTACTCCTCTGGAAATGGTACTGCATTGCGCCCCTAGCGACCGAAAGTGGTACTGCACCATTTTTTGCCAAACTGAAAAGGCTCAAAACTGAGTCAAAAATTGGTCTAAAATATGGAAAAAAATCCATAAATGGGATGCACCGGATTAAAGGTCGCAGGCCTTGAAAAAACCATAAAAAGGTGCGACCTATAATCCGAAAAATACGGTAGATAGAAGTGATGGCTCTCCAGGTGAGGTCACTGGATATATGCACCCCCAGGTACCTGTAGCAGGAGACCACCTCCACAGTTGCTCCTACGATGTATAAGGGATGAAAATGATCCTTGTCCCATCTGAAATCCACCACCATCTCCTTGGTCTTCTTCACATTGATGCAGAGATTATTGTCTCTGCACCCCTGCACCAGGTATTCCACCTTCTTTTTGTATTTGGACTCATTGGGCCTCATGCAAGAACATGTTTGTATTTTTATCCTAAATTTCTCTTACTTTTGTTCGTACGAAGCGTTCGTACGAACATGCCACGTCAGATTCAACAAACTCTTCTATCCTCAGGAAAAGTGTGTAAATGAGTTGCGTACTATGATGAATCCCACCTGTTCTATTCACCTGCGCGTGCACGCGGAGAGGTTATTTACATAATTCCCACCCCTCAAAACACCATATAAGGCTACGTTTCCTGCCTCAGAGGCAAAACGTGTTCGTTCATAAAATGACAGCGAAAAGTAAAAAGAAGAACTCTACCGGTGCGGAGATTGAAGTTCTGCTCTCTGAGGTCAAGAAAAGAAAATCTGTCCTTATTAGCAGCGTCACTCATGGGAGTAAATGACCAACTAAAGCCAAAGAATGTTTGTTTATAATAAATGTGGACCTTAAAATATACACGCGTCCTGGTGGCCCACTGGGTAAAGCATTGCACCGCTTATCGAGACCTCGTGGGTTCGATTCCCACAAGGTATGACTATTTTTTTTCCTTCTTTCTTTAGATTATTTATTCATTCCAGATTAAAAAGACTTTATGCTTCATTTCTTGTTGTATTGTAAATAGTTTTCTTGTGTTTTTTAAATCTGGAATGAATTAAAAGGAGAAAAAAAAACGTTGTCCCATGTGGGACTCGAACCCATAAGGTTCGGAACTGCGACGCAACGCTCTACTCATTGCGCCAAAGCTGGGGAACAATAGTCTGTTTAGGGGGGGGAAGAAAGGAGGGAAGGGGGAAGAAGAGGGGAAGAAAGGGGGGAAGAAAGAGGAAAGTCGTGGGTTCGATTCCAGCAGTCGCCATGTCATTTTTTTGGAAAAAAATTCCCACAAATAATGTTTAAGTGTTATGAAGTAACATTTGGGTCTTTTGTATCTTGAAAAATTTTTAAATGCTTTTGTGTTGTTGAGTGTTTAGCAGTAGTGTATTTGAATATGTTGACTGTCCCTTTAAGAGATACAGCCCAAGCTATGTGTCATGTGACTTCAACCAGGAAGTTGGGTTGAGAGTCAGAATTCAAGGGTTATCCATGTGTTCAGTCAAGCCAGTGCCATCTGCATACATCTTTGCTCTAAATGTAGCATCGTGGGTATGTTATGTTTAAAGGTTCAGTCTGCAGTTTCTGTAGAACAGCAGCACTTAGAAAAAATTTCAACAAGCAAAGCATTCTGATCCCTCCCCCTCAGAGCCATATATGGCTCTGCCCCCTTGTGGTCTGTTGAAATTTGAATTCAAGCTCTGTTTTTATTGGCTGATTCAAATTCAAGCTCGGTTTTTATTGGCTGGTTACAAACTTTGTTTTTATTGGCTGGAAAATGGCGGGTCACTTTTTCTTTTTAGAAATGCTTATTTACCACCTGGAGAAGCAAGGGGACAATATTTTTTTTTAGTTTTTTCAGAGATTACCTCTCTAACATCAATCTAGTGACAGAGTGAAGAAATATGTTAAAATATATATTGTTTGAAAAGTTACAGACTACATTACAATCTTACATACCCCAGCTTTAATATATCATTGCAGATCATTATTTTCACAGAATTTCTTGTTTGTTAAGTTTTGCTTCAAGTATTTTGAATGTTTATTGCAAGGTCACCATACTACCGTTAATTTGTTATCAGACCAAGCTACTGCAATAAATAAGTCAGTTCATGCTCCTATATATTGAAAAATCATTATATATTATCAGCTTTAAGTCAAGATTGTGTAAAACGGTAAAAGTTAAGAACAAGAAGCTAATTCATGTGGAACATTTCATTTATTTGCATTAACCATATATGTACATGTTAAAAAGGCTGAATAAGTGAAATATATTTTTTGTGTGTTTTAGTTTCACACTTCCTTCATGTCCAAGGGCGTAGATTTCATCTCATTATTGGGGGGGACCATAAACAGGGAAATTTTTTAAGAGCAATTTTGGGGGGGTCGGCAAAGTTACAGTGAAATGTAATGCAAAATGTACAGAGGGAAGTTTATCCAAACTGCATGCATATACTATGCAGAATAATCAACAATAATATTGATTTAAATGGCATGTATTTTATTTAGTAGTCTTAATACTACTATTAATCAGTACAACAGTGATACTCATTACTCTTGTTAAAAAATGTAATGTGTTCAATCTGCAGTACAATAGACGACAAATAATGACAAGTGGCAAAATGAGAATTTTGCAAAATAGGTCCCCTCTAAATATTGTTTAAATTTCAGTTTGGCTTGTATTCATAGATTGCTGTGGTCAGTGTCACTGATAATCTGGTACAACATCTTCCCAAAATCTTAATGCTTAAAAAGAAAACAGTTTTCAAGGAGAAGAAATACTTTAATGCAGGGGTCACCAAACTTTTTGAGACTGAGAGCTACTTCAGTGGGACCAAGAGGCACAAAGGTCCACTTGTTCGTTCCAAACAAATTTGCATGGTTCAACTTTAATCATAGTATTAATAATAATACATTTACATACATGTGAATATATGACTGCCTGATCACATCTGATCTGGTCTGTATTATTAAAGACTCCACACAATGCTTTAGCTTGGTAAATATGATCAATTATTATTGATAATTACCAGTAGTGATTAGAACTCTCAATCAAGAACTTGAGTCCTCAGTTTGAATAATGTTTTGGTTCTTCTGTGCAAATGTAAATTGTTCTTAGCTTTGACTGGGAGTGTGGATGGTTGTTTGTCTCTTTGTCTGTCTCTGTGATGGACTGGAGACTTGTCTTGGGTGTCTCTGGGACAGACTGGAGACCTGTCCTGGGTGTCCCTGCCTTCACCCAAAAGCAGCTGAGATTGGTTCCAGTCCTAAACAAGGGGGCATAATGGATTACTTATTAACTGATATTTAAACATAAACACTATTTCTTTTATGTTAAACTCAGTTTGTAACATTTGAAATTCGTTGTATTTTATAAATATTTTATTAACTGTTTTGTAGAAATGAACACGTTTGTAACATTCATTCAAAATATGCCTTAACAAATCTGTAGCATTTTTTAAGAACCTATTAAGAATAAAATGTTCCAGTTGCAGATACAAAATATCAATAATGTAATATAATAAACAGTGACATTTTTTAATTAACCATGTGACATAAGTATTGATCCTCAACATTTTTTATAATAATAATTTAAAGCCCTTAAAACAACCACAGCTGCAACAAAGTGCTACACATATGAAATCATTTTAACTAATCATCACATCTTCTCTACTCTTTTTTAATTAATTATCTTTCACATATTTTATCATTACTTCTTTCAAGAGCTCCACACCTGAAAATATGATGAATGTGAATCCATCCTGCTCAAAGCTGCGCTGACATTCTACTGTCTGTTGGAGCCACCAGGGAGCTAGTTAGCATTGAAGCTAGTGTGTTAGCTGATGAAGTGACGCTCCAAAGTGTTTTTCTGCCACTAATGATGCACAGACACACTTGTCTTTCAACACTGTGAAAGACCTTTTCCTCCCAGTCACTGTCACCTATGTTTTAAGTAGCTACTTACTGGAAGTTAGTACTTTGTGCAGCAGCTCACTCCCCACCAGCGGCTCCGCGAGCCTGTGACCTCCGCTGCTGTTGTTGTTCCTTGTAAACATTGGACTAAACCATTTGCCAACAGAGAAGGGGGGGTGGGCAAAATTTCCTTCTTTTTTTTAGAATAATGGCGGATTTCTCTCTTTTTTTGCCTTTTTATATTTATATTGTTTAAAGACACGATTTCCTTTATTGAATTATTGGGGGGGACAGATCTATATTTCCCCAAGATTGGGGGGGTCCGGACCCCCCCGACCCCCCCAGGATCTACGCCTATGTTCATGTCAATAAACCTGTGGACAAGAAAACAACTTTCCTCAGAGTCGTGATATTGGGGAAGAGTTTAACTGACTGTCTAGTTGCATTTGCCTCATGTGACGAGGGCAGTACAGCTTTTTTTTGTACAAATAGTGTACCATAGTACCCCGGTACTCTAATTTAAAACACAACACTTTTTATTTGTCATAAAAGGCTTTCTTTTTAAAACTTTATTGATGAATTGCTTAATTAATTTAGCTTTTTCATTCTACTAATATATTCATATTAATGTGTTAAATTATACTGTATACTATATACTTGATACAGTATATTTTAATGTCCTTAATCATACCCAGTGCTTATTTTAATTTTTCACTGCAAAACAATGACTGAAACTAAAATATTCTTTTACAGTGTCTTTCCTAAAGTACTTTTTGAGTGAAGTGAATGATGTGTTGTTTCTAGTGTATGCTTAAAATTATTACCAATAATTCAGAATTAGCAGCAGCTAATATTTACTCACAGTAAAAGACCGTAGACCTTATCGGTTTCAAAGAACCAAATATTTATTCATCAACAATTAAGATAGTGAATTAAACATTTTTAGTTAGTCCAAAAACATTGTAGCATTTAGTTGCAACACCTTTCCACTGAAGTCTCCCATTTATTTTTCTTAAACCAAGAAATTTGTGGTTTGCTGAAGGAATTAAATCCTTTTATTTTATGGTTTGTAGAATTATTTGGTGTACATAATGACAATAAGAATAAATATCTGTATTATCAACCCAAAACAAAATAAATAACACTCTGTGAACTAAATAAAAACTACAATGAAACAGTTTGTGAAGTTATTTAAAATAAAGAAAATGTTTATGTTTTCTTTTTAATTTGTTCCAGCCACTGCTCTTTAGTGAGACTTTCATTAGAGGGACAGTGCATTTGCCCTCTATATTGGCTGTGTCCTGTTTTCAGCAATTCTAAACTTTTTTGCACGTGTTGTGCAGAACTCTGCGTGTCAGTTTTCGGGGTGCTCTCTGAGGATGAGTGGGCTGCTCTGGGAGCTGGAGCAGGGACCAGAGAAGGGCTCAGAACAGGAGCCGCAGCAGGAACAGGTGGATGAGTGGCAAAGAAGGTGGAAACACTCTGATTCTGTAGAGTGACGCTTCACACTTTCCACCCCAGGGGTAAATTCCTGCCTCTTTTAGGGGACCTAAACTTCCCAGTGTTCAGTTTATCTTGGCGCCGAGCAGCAAATACCACCCTCTGCTTGTCGAACTCCAGCAGGTTGTGCCATAAAGCAACAATGCTGCTCACCTAAACAGGGAAATAACACAGTTGAACAGGAGAACACAGCAATGTTCAAGTGATTTGAGGAGTATGCATATATGCAGCAAGCTACAACACATGTCACTGACCTCGTGGTTGCTCAGCACCTGAGATGTTTTGTTCCTCAGCTCCACTGGATACTCAGCCAAGCTGTCCACTTTGTCCAGGCCTGGTACGCCTGACTCATCTAAACCCTAAGAAAACACAACCAACATATTAGTTAAATAACATTTTGTTGATGTTGTCTTTTATTTATCTACCGGTACTATTCTACAGTTTACTATGTATTCACACCTCTGAGATATGGCCAGCTATGGGAGGATGAGGGAGCAGGATGGGTGGAGGCGTCAAGCTGTGAGGTCACAGAGAAAAGGGCATCATCTTGAAGTCCTGATACCAGTAAGTTCAGAGCCTCCTCATCCACGAAGCCTTCATCTTCCTCTCCTTCACTTCCATCCACATCTTCCAGAAGATCTTCAGTCTCTTTCGAGTCAGGCTGTGGCTTTAGAGGCTTGCCCGTCTGACTTAACAGGCAGTCAACACCCAGCAGCTCACCTATGGAAAAATAAAACAAACACAGATAGCAAAACAGTTCTTTACTCTTTATACATATTAGTGACTCAGACATTTGGAAATCTGCATAAATATGCCTCTTTAATGAAGACAGAGAACTCCATGACATTAATGAATACATACTGCTGTACTCACAGAGGAAACTGTCTCGCAGGTGTGTGCCGGAGTCCAGGAAGATGGAGCAATGCAAGGGCTCCTCACAGCAGATGAAGAGGGACTCCCCTCAGAGGATGAAGAGGGACTCTGGCTCCTCACAGCAGATGAAGAGGGACTCCCCTCAGAGGATGAGAGAGGGACTCTGACTCCTCACAGCAGATGAAGAGGGACTCCTCTCAGAGGATGGAGAGGGACTCTGACTCCTCACAGCAGATGAAGAGGGACTCCTCTCAGAGGATGGAGAGGGACTCTGACTCCTCACAGCAGATGAAGAGGGACTCCTCTCAGAGGATGGAGAGGGACTCTGGCTCCTCACAGCAGATGAAGAGGGACTCCTCTCAGAGGATGAAGAGGGACTCTGACTCCTCACAGTAGATGAAGAGGGACTCCCCTCAGAGGATGAAGAGGGACTCTGACTCCTCACAGCAGATGAAGAGGGACTCCTCTCAGAGGATGGAGAGGGACTCTGGCTCCTCACAGCAGATGAAGAGGGACTCCCCTCAGAGGATGGAGAGGGACTCTGGCTCCTCACAGCAGATGAAGAGGGACTCCTCTCAGAGGATGGAGAGGGACTCTGGCTCCTCACAGCAGATGAAGAGGGACTCCTCTCAGAGGATGGAGAGGGACTCTGGCTCCTCACAGCAGATGAAGAGGGACTCCTCTCAGAGGATGGAGAGGGACTCTGACTCCTCTCAGAGGATGGAGACGGGCTGGGTGTTTTCCGGGCCACCAAGTTGGGCTTCAGTGAATCGGAAAGAGACCCACCAAAATGGGATTTAGTGAACTGAAATGACAAATGTACACTCATATAAAGTAAATAATTAAATGTGACTTTCCTCCCCTCCATTGATTACGGTGACATTCTCTACATGAATGCTCCTACAAGCACCCTGCGGATGTTGTCTACCATGGTGCTCTAAGATTCATAACTGGCTGTGATTATCATACCCACCACTGCACCCTGTATTCACTGGTTAACTGGACATCATTAACCTCACGCAGACTCTTCCACTGGTACATTTTCATCTTTAAATCACTTCTCGGTCTGCTGCCCTCATACATCTCCTCCTACATGTCTTTACTTGAGTGCAGCTACAGCGTGCGCTCTCAGGACATGATCACCTGCAGTGTTCCGTCAGTGAGGACTGAGCTTGGAAAAGGGCTTTTTTTTTTTTACAGGACATACACAGGATTGAAATTGCGTTTTTCTCAGTCCCTCGGTGCAACAGTAACCATTTAAACACTAGGTGAGCTGCTGGGTGTTGACTGCCTGTTAATGCTGCGTTCCAGTTGCCTCGGAGGTCGTAATTACCAACCTGGAATGACGTCATGACCGAGTTGAATGCGTTCCAGTTAGCTTGTCGTCGCGACAACGAAAACAAGATGGACGCCCGCTACAAAGCTGTTGTTGTTCTTGCTTTGTTGGATTATAAAAGGTTTCTAGACCAATTAGCAGCGAGCTTGAAGAGCAATTCTGCGATGTTGAAGAGCAATTATGAGTCTCTTGAAATGTTAACCAGGTATGTTGTTTCAACCAGTATTTTTTTTAAATAAATAAGCTTATTTTTGTTAATTACGATCGAGGCTCTTCTTTCACATGTTTTAATTTGATCTCTTTTAGGAAAATAGCAGCAGTACAGAAGTTATCATTAGATAAATAAAGTCAGAAAGTGCAGAACATGATGTTTTTCTTTTTCTTTTTTACTACCTCAGCATAATTACAGACATAAATAAAAGCTAAGTGTGGTCCTCTGGACATTCAAAAAACTAAACAAAGCAACAAAAAGTGTTTTCTTGCTTTGTTTTGTGAATGTCCAGAGGACCACACTTAGCTTTTTTTTTTTATTTCTACCTGGATTATTGAGCATGCATCAGCAGACATTTTTTACTGTTTATTGTTAAAATTGTTATTAAACTTGAAATGATTTCTTTGTATTTTAGGATTCTGCTGATACACACAAACCTACGGACACATGGAATAATATTGAAGACTGGTTCTCAATGGGAGTTGATGTTGAACATGGATGACAACACGTTTGTGCGTCATTTCAGAGTCAACAACACCCAGTTCACATCTCTAATGATGCAGCTGCAGGAGAGAGGCATAAGGAAGGAGCACTTCCAAGGTGCAGCACCAGTCCCTGTAGAAAAGAAGGTCCTGATGTTCCTGTGGTACATGGCCAACCAGAACAGCTTCAGGGAGATGTCTGACAAATTTGATGTCTCGCAGTCCTCAGCCCACAGGATCATCATGGAAGTACTGAAGGCCATTTGCACACTGGGACACACCTTCATCCTCTGGCCTAACGCATGTGAGAAAGCGTTATCTGCTGCTGCCTTTCACCGTATATGCGGCCTTCGTGGTGTTATTGGTGCAATCGATGGGTGCCACATTCGGATGCAAAGGCCACCAGTAAGAGGAGTAGACTACATGAACCGCAAGTCGTTCTTCTCCGTCCTGCTTCAGGCAATTGTCGACGAGAAGGGACGATTCATTGACATCTTTGCTGGACCACCAGGGCGAGTCCATGACGCAAGGATGTTGAGGGCATCCATTTTTTATGAGACATGGCAAGAGAAGATGGGCGAGTACCACCTGCTGGGAGATACTGCCTACATCAGTCAGGCCTTCCCATTTATAGAGACTCCTAAACGTGACAATGGGGCTCTTACTGAAGCAGATCATCAGCAGAACTTCCAGATCAGCCGTGGCAGGGTCATTGTGGAGCAAGCGTTCGGGCGACTTAAATGCAAATGGAGGCGTCTTCGTGATCTGCAGAACTCACGGATTGATGCTGTGGTGATGATTGTCATGGCAGCCTGTCTTCTGCATAACCTCTGCATTGGGGCTTCACCAGTGTGCCAGGATCACCCGAACGGGTGTCCAAGGGAGAACGATGAAAATGAGTAAATTACTCTTTACTGTGATGTGTGGATGCTGTACTTGTATTAGCTTGTCATAAATTGTCAAATAATGTTCTAGTGTTGTTATAGTGCATTTTTGATTAAATGTGTTTAATCTGACATGCCACTCTCTCGCTGTCATTTATATCTGTCTAACCACGTCAAAAATATAAGCTGGAATAGGTAAACAGTTTAGTTTCCCACAATAAAAACACCTGATTCAAAGTATCTGAGAAGTCGGGAAAGAAATTATCTCAAGTTCAAAGACAGACATAATATGTACTTGATTTTAACAATTTTAATTATAGATCTATTAGGACAGCTGTGTAAAATCCTTTTTTTAAATATGTGCTGCTGTGAAACACTTTGTTCGAATGTCTGGAATAGCAAGAAGATGTGTGAAATGCATGAACTACAGGAAAGGCTCAAAGAAATAATTTATTAAAAAAACTGAATTGCCACTTAAATCAAGCATTTCTATGTAGTTATTTTAAAACTCTGCCCGATGGTGTGCAGAACATGAAAGCACTAGTTTATCTGCAAGTACATCGGTTTCCAACATCATTGATGAAAAACTATTCAGTTCATCATGACAAATTCTCGTGTTTTTATACCAGAGGTGTTCCTCTTTTACAAAGAAATTACTTTTATTCTAAATAGTTTGTTTTCATTACCTGCTTTCCTTTATTCTAATGAAAAACTACGCTTATTGTGAAGTAAGACACAAGAATTTTTATTTCAAAAAGTTTTTAAAAAAGTACTGTTTGACAACAAGGCACAGGTACAATTTGAGGTAGGTCTGAGGTCTCAGTAAAATGAGCTACCAGCTAAAACTAAATCAAAATAACTAACTTCACAAAAATCTTCATTAGGAATGTTGGACCCATAAAGACACTGTTCAAGTAGCAGCTGGCACATGCAGAGAATACAAAGTGACAGTTTTGTGCAAATTAAATAATGTTCCTCCTGAACATTCATTTGTGCAACAAATAAAAATCAGTAATCTCTTCTTTAATATTTTACGTATCAGCCGGGTCATCAGTCCCTCCTAATAAAAACAATGTCAATAGTAGAAAAAACTTTCACAAATTAAAAAAAAAGGGTGCACAGGCACAATTTCAGGTCTGAGGTCTCATTAAATCAGCTACCAGCTACAACAAACTAAAAATTCTAAATCAAAATTACTAACTACAAAAAAAATCTTAATTTGTAATATTGGACCCATAAAGACTCTGTTCCAGTAGCATCTGGAAAATGCATAGAATACAAAGTGACGGTCTTGTGCAAATTAAATAATGAAATATTCCTCCTGAACATTCATTTGTGCAAAACCTAGAAATCATTAATCTCTTGCTTCACATTTTATCTATCAGCCGGGTAATCAGTTGCTGAAATCCCCCTTGGGCAGAACGCATTTGTTCCATTATGTCTGCATGATTTTGCATCATGTCTGCATGATTTTGCTTGCACACGTCAAGTGACTGATGAAGGAAGTTGACAATTTCATCATCCAGCCTCTTGCGTTTTCGAGTGTTGTTAGTTGTGTTGGGCGATGTTACCGGTGTTCCAGGCGTTGATCCTCTGTCTGTGCCCAACGCTTGACCGCTGGATTGTGGTGCCAGCTCCTCTGGTCTTCTGATGTCGATTCCATCAGCACTGGCCACAACAGGAAATTCTATGTCATGCTGTACACCAAGCAGGGAGTCCATCTCTGTATAAAACTGAAACCTCATTGTGCCCTTGCCTGTGGCTTTATTGTTGTCTTTTATTTTCTTGTACGCTTCAATAAGTGTAGCCCATTTCCGTGCTACCCTGTCTGGACAAAAAACCTGCTGAAACTGACCTTCCAACTTTGCAGCAAAGTCCCTCCAAAGCATCTTCTTATTGCCTTTAGCTGTTCTCAGTCGAGCGTGCAGCTCAGCCAGGTTCTTTGGGAGCCCCTCATTGTCAGTCAAATGCCCTCTCATCAACTCTATGAGAAATAAAGTTTGATCACGTGAGAATTGGTCATTGACAGGGTTAAAACTTGTGGGGGGGCTGGGGTTAGAACTTGTGGGGGGGCTGCTCTCCTCTGTGCTCTCCTCTGATCTCTGCACATTGGACTCCTCTGAAATGCAGAAATCAGAAGTTATTTTAATACACATACAAGTTCATTGTTTACAGTAAGTACGACATGTAATGTTGCTCCTATTGCTGTCTTACGTGCTGTAGAGTCGTTGAGTTGCAGTAACTGGACGTGTACAGTAAGATTTTCATCCATAAAATACGTCAATGAGTCACCATTCCTCTGGAACAAGGGACCAGGGAAACGGTTTTGTCCGTTTGGGTCCAGGAACATGTTCGCATTCATGTCCACATAAACTGAAAAGAAATATACACATGGTTAACAACAAATCACATCATAGCAGTAACTCACAAAACTAACTCACAATAATAAATGAGCTCTATTTTCACTGTCTCACACACACCAACACACACACAGACACACACAGCTGTGGATGGACAGGATGGTTTGGGTTTCAAGTTTTGCATTTTTTTTTTAAACTAAATAATTGATTCTGTTAAACTGGATTCCCACCCTGACAAGCCAAGATAAATCTTGATAGATCTTTTAAAAACAGTTTATGGAGCAAAACATTAGTTTACTAGCTAAAAACGCATGTAAAGGTGAACAAAGAACAACGAGGTTGCATGCCCCAAATCATCAAACACGACAACCATCACGTTCGATGCTCTTTAGAAAACGCAAACAGCTTAGAAACATCCTCTAATTATTAGGCGAGTTATCGTATAATAATCACTGTAAAGTACGAAATGTGTTACTGAGTTAATGATAAACAATGAACGCTGAACAGCTAAAACGAGTACTGTGCTAAACAACAACAATGCCGCCTCACAGCCGTTTAGCGAGCCGTTGTCGAGGCACAGCGGCTGTTTAAACATATCATTATCGTTACTGTAAAGAACTACAGTGCCTGAATGCGTTAATGTGAAGTTATGGCTGAGTAAACCACAAAGAACAGCGAAAAAGAGTAAAAAGTAACTCTTTCACTCACTGTTGATGCGAGGAGCAGCCATCTTGAAACGATGATCTCGGCGAACTCGGGTATGGTGTGGCGAGACCGAGTCCACGAGTTGTAATTACGACCTGAGGAGGCGTTCCAGTTGATTTTTACTGCTCGGGCAGCCATCTTGAAACGATGATCTCGGCGAACTCGGGTATGGTGTGGCGAGACCGAGTCCACGAGTTGTAATTACGACCTGAGGAGGCGTTCCAGTTGATTTTTACTGCTCGGAAGCTCGTAATTACGACCTCCGAGGACAACTGGAACGCAGCATTAGTATCTCCGCGTTAGCTCGGTGTCCCCCGACTGCCAGGCGGACATTTGCGGCGAGCTCCCGGCCGCAGATGGCCCCTCCGCGGCATGTCGGCTCGGTGTCTTCGCCTGTGTTAGCTGCTCTGTTAGCTGCTGTCGTTAGCATGTCGGGCGGCGTTGTTGGCGAGCGATCGGCGGCTGCTCCTCCGGACCTGAGACGTCCACAGAGTTGACCGAGTGTTTCCAGCTAATTTATCCGTATGAGGCAACCCTGATCGGGCACACGGTCCTCCAGAGCCAGCTGACAGTAGCCTCTGGAGCTCCATTGACCGCAGTAGACAATTGTAAAATGGCGACCGGAAACGACCGTAAGTTGCGTAAATACGATAAAATTGTAATAAAAACGTAATATTAATAATTATACTTTATTTATAAAGCCATTTAAACCAACCACCCTTACGCAAGAAAAATATATTTTACAATATATTTTTCAACAATATATTGCATTTCATAATAATGTAATTTTGGGGTTGTTTGAAAGTATTTGACAAGATTAAGGTTACTGTGGTTTGTATCAGTTGATATGGATTATTAATACCCTAAAATTAAATTAAAATTACAGCATGAAATATATATTAAAATATATATTGAAAAATATATGAACACAATATATTGTAATATATGTAATAATATATAAGGAATTGCCGCTTTTAATATATTGAAAAATATATTAGAATATATATCTACACATATATGCCAAAATATAACAAAAAATATATCAAATAATATATTTAAAATATATTGTAAAATATATGAATTTAATATATTTTATGGTATATTAACCAATATATCTAAATATATTTTGCCATATATTGAAAAATATATGAACACAATATATTGTAATATATGTAATAATATATAAGGAATTGCCGCTTTTAATATATTGAAAAATATATTAGAATATATATCTACACATATATGCCAAAATATAACAAAAAATATATCAAATAATATATTTAAAATATATTGTAAAATATATGAATTTAATATATTTTATGGTATATTAACCAATATATCTAAATATATTTTGCCATATATTGAAAAATATATGAACACAATATATTGTAATATATGTAATAATATATAAGGAATTGCCGCTTTTAATATATTGAAAAATATATTAGAATATATATCTACA
Organism: Garcialebias charrua; assembly: GCA_038048925.1. Lineage (NCBI taxonomy): Eukaryota > Metazoa > Chordata > Actinopteri > Cyprinodontiformes > Rivulidae > Garcialebias > Garcialebias charrua. The sequence goes on along the minus strand of JBBPBX010026156.1, from coordinate 3,990 downwards.
CATATATGCCAAAATATAACAAAAAATATATCAAATAATATATTTAAAATATATTGTAAAATATATTACATTGGTACATTTGTCAATATATTTTATAGTATATATATATATATATATATTTCACACATGCTTTTGAACAGTTAAACATTTTAACAATACACTAAATAACAGGATACAGTATTTAAAATGGAACTTCACTTTTATTCATTTACACAAAAAAAACTTTTTAACAAGTGCACTGGTTGCCAACAATGACACACAAAGAGGATCATGTAAACATAAGCAAGGCATAAAAGCACATGTGATTTATAAGCAAAAGAAAAGACAAAACAGCAAAATGTTGTAACTTTTTTTTTTTTTTGCATTAACTTCAGTCTTTCACATCCAGTCACAGTAAAACAAAACAAAAATATTGTTTTTGGAACAACTGAAACATTTTACCACTTGTGCTTGCATTTTAACAGCCCCAACTAGTAAATATGAAATAGTAAACAAGTAACTAGTACTTTGCTAAATCTGCTCAGTTTCATAATTTATTTTCTTTGGTTGTTTTCATTTATTTTCTTTCGCTTTACTTGAAAATTTACTTGAAAAACCAGTGCCTTAGTGTACAGTCCAGGAACCTGAAAAAGCTAGAAGCAGCACAAAAACAGCATAGAAAAGAAAATTCCCTTACTTTGATTGAAGTGGAGGTAGACAGGCTTATTAGGTGGTTCTCATTTTCAAACATGGATCATATGGAACTGCTTAGCCATTGAGCAATGATTCAACCATGAATGATGGGTACATGGGAGTCCAGATGTGAGTTCAGGTCAGGTGTGTAGTCCTGATGAGAGCAGGTCTGTCCATCAGGTCAGGTGTGTTTTCCTGTTTTGGCAGCAGTCATTGATGTGGATACATGTCAGGGTTAGGCACAAGGTGTTGACGCACATGTGATGGATAGAGAGGAGCTGCAGGAGGATGGTGAGGAGAGAGCAGAGGACACAGGTCTGTACATGAGGTCAGGTGCAGCAGGTTTTGTCTGTTGAAAGAGACACAAACATGAACATGTGAAGTCAAAGCAGGGTCATGACCTGCAATAAAAACATAAAACACAGTCAGAAAACAAGTTCGACTCACTGTTAGGCACAAGGTGTTGACGCACATGTGATGGATAGAGAGGAGCTGCAGGAGGATGGTGAGGAGAGAGCAGAGGACATAGGTCTGTACATGAGGTCAGGTGCAGCAGGTTTTGTCTGTTGAAAGAGACACAAACATGAACATGTGAAGTTAAAGCAGGGTCATGACCTGCAATAACAACATAAAACACAGTCAGAAAACAAGTTCGACTCACTGTTAGGCACAAGGTGTTGACGCACAGGTGATGATGGAGAGGAGCTGCAGGAGGCAGGAGGAGAGAGCAGAGGACACAGGTCTGTACATGAGGTCAGGTGCAGCAGGTTTTGTCTGTTGAAAGAGACACAAACATGAACATGTGAAGTTAAAGCAGGGTCATGACCTGCAATAACAACATAAAACACAGATACAAAACAAGTTCAACTCACTGTTAGGCACAAGGTGTTGACGCACAGCTGATGGATGGAGAGGAGCTGCCGGAGGCAGGAGGAGAGAGCAGAGGACACAGGTCTGTACATGAGGTCAGGTGCAGCAGGTTTTGTCTTTTGAAAGAGACACAAACATGAACACGTGAAGTTAAAGCAGGGTCATGACCTGCAATAAAAACATAAAACACAGTCAGAAAGCAAGTTCAACTCACTGTTAGGCACAAGGTGTTGACGCACAGGTGATAGATGGAGACACCTGTTGGATGAACTGGAATGTGGACTTCATAGAACTGAGGTAGTTGAAAGGCATAGCATATACAAGTCCAAAGAGAATGCACATAGCTTTTGGCAGGTCTTGAATGTTGGCCAACACGACTTCTCCCTCCATGATGATTTTCAGAGCTCACACAAATGAATTACCTTCGTATATCCTCACACACTTTCTTAAAAGTCAAAGTTATTATAATCTAAAGGGAACTGAGATTTTTGTGAGACAGAAATTTATAACCAGTTTAAGGGGTCGGTCAACCTCGATCCAAGGAATTAGATTATGGAATAATTTGGAAGCCAAAATTAAAAATGCAAAATCAATATCCTAATTTAAGAATAAGATTAAAAAAATTACAAAAATATATATAAAATAATTCATTTTGTCTAGTGTCAAAATTGTTAAATACACGTGTCGTTCCTTTTTTGTCTTCTTGACTTATTATTATGCATATTTCTCTATTTTTTCTAGTTGCTTATTGAAGGTTTTCTGTTCGAATTGATTTGTGCTGTACAATGGGGCAGATAAAGAGTATAGAATAAGATACTCTTCATACTCTTCATTCTGCCACCCTTCATTTTAAATTTATATTGTGTCTTGTGTCATGTGTCTATTAATAAATAAAAATAAAAAGAAGGTTCTAAATTTCAGTTCACACCAATTCACAGTTTAACAGTAAAATGTTTTGAACCACAAAATGAATGTTTGCAATGCACTTTAGTTAGGTGCTGCATTTTCTACTTCAGTTTTTAAACACTGTGTGAAAGTAAAAACAATAAAACAATAAAGTTTATGACTAACTGATGAATGAATCCATTAAAGTGTTTAAATCGTGATTAAATCTAAAACCGATTAATTAATTTTAATTAAATCGATAAACAACCCTACTTTTAATTGTTTTCCGTAATATCTCGTCACCTTTTTAGGCAACTCTTGCACGCAAGCTGCTGGCTAACATGTTAGAAAGGTTACGATAGTTAGCAGGCCTTGCTCCATTATGTCTGTTCCATGTTCGTATGCATCACCTTATGTTATATTACAGTATATGAATAAAATCTGTAAAGTATAGACACAATATACAACTACATGGTTACAGTTAGTGTAAAGGCTGATTAACATGCCAAGCATTAAAGCAGATGATCATATTCAAACTCAAGCATGGGTTGAAAAAAAATCCTATAACAATTCTAATAATTCGACTTTAAAAAAAAACTTGAAGCATTCAGACTTTGTTTAAAGAAAATTTTCCACCGTATACGTCGAACCGCAGTACACATTGAATCAGTCCAATTATGTCCAATAAAGTGGAAAAATCCATAAACATGACACACCACAGTATATGTCACATCTATTATGCGTCACCGCTGACGCGTCGCATATGTTTCGCGTCACCGCTGACAACCCGGAAATGTGGGCCGCTGTTTTGCCAAAAATAGATTTGTGGCCATGCCACAGGAGCGTGCACGGAAGGACTCAACAAGATTAACACTTAACAATTATTTGTTTGCTGAAACTTATAGCAAAGATGTGTCTGAGCTAAACTTTTCCTTAATAAATGCACGTAATTGCCAAATCAGCTGGATTTAAATACAGGGTATATGCAGAAATTCCAGAGTTGAATTTAATACCTTTTTAATACCATCAAAATATTTTTTAATACCATCACGGCACCGAACTGTAACCGTAGCGGCAACCTGTTGTACTTCAGTTTAGAGCAACTAATTGTAAAGTGATAGATTACTGTCATTTTCTTCCTAAACTTTGGTAGTAAATGTAGTTTTATAACAATTACTGGATACATCAATTTGCTTCTTGCCTCAATAAAAGCACTGACCTATTTGTTATTTAAATCTAACCCAAGAGAAAAAGTTTAATTGTTCCCACACATAACATATCTCTAATGGCAAACAAAAACTGTAAACTTGAAAACAGAACAGTTTAGTTAAAATAATTCAACACTGAACACATGCATAATTCAAAAAGAGAGGTAGAAAATAATAACTACTGTATTTTTCATCCTGTAAGTTGCAGTTTTTTGCATAATTTACATGCCTTGCAACTTATAGGACGAAGTGACATTTATAGATTTTTTCCCCATATTTATAAACCATAACACTGAAATATGACCGTTTCATTCATTCTGACTGAAAAAAAAAAAAAAAACAGTTCATGATATCT
>JBBPBX010026155.1:0-38325 GCA_038048925.1 Garcialebias charrua | reverse complement strand
ATCCTTCAGATAATCTGGTGAAGCTCCATGTAAGCATTGATGTGTAATGAGAGCAGTTTTGTACTGAATTCTGTAGGCGACAGGAAGCCAATGAAGGTTATGAAGAATGGGCGTAATATGTTCAAATTTACGAACTCGCAACAAGATCCTTGCAGCACTGTTTTGAATATATTGAAGTTTCTGAAGGTTTTTGCCAGGGATTCCAATAAACAGGGAGTTGCAGTAGTCGAGCCTGGAGGAGACAAAAGCATGGACGAGCTTCTCAGCATCGGAAAAAGTTAGGGATGGGCGAAGTCTAGAGATGTTTCGAAAATGGCAGTTGATGCTAAACAGGAGATTAAAGGGTCGACGGATTAAAGGGCCGACGGAGACGTAAGATTAATAAATAAATACAATGGCAACTATTTGCATGGCAGTCTCCAAATGTTGATTGGGCAGGCTTTTGTGTAATGGGGCGTTTTTTAAACAGGTTTTTGAGCTGGAAAACCTAGACTCTATCTGGCAACACTGAGTCCATTTCAGTTCCGGTTCCGGCGAGCTCAGGAACGGCAGCACCTCTGGTCTCTCTGAGTCTTTTATCATCTAACTGACCCGTTTTTTTGAATTGGACCAAAGCTGGTCCATCTTCCATCTGAATTCGGTGTTCAGTAACTCAGAGAGCCGGACGGGACCGTTAAAAAAAAATTATGTCGGACCAGGTTCGGAAGCTTCACCCCATCGGTCATTCTTGCCGGCCAGGTGAGCCCTAAAGCTGAAGAGTCGCCCACGAAGACCCGGTGTATCTTCTGCCACTCTCACTGGTCCGTTTGAACGTCCCACCTGGATCTGCGGTTCTCCTGTGGTTTCTCCTGGTTTTCAACAAGATTAGCAGGGAAGTTTTTTACTTTGCTGATTTTTTCTGCTGTCCTTTGTTGACCTCGTGGCGTGGGGGGAAGATAAGCGTACCATAAACGAATAATAAAACTCCGACCAAAGTGGAGATTTGAGAATTCTCCGCTTTCGAGTCTGTGTGTGGACTTTCAGAACCGGAGGTTTCTGCTCCACCTCCTCCAGCTGCTGCGGCACTGACAGTCACACAATGCTCTAAAAAAAGCGCTAAAAAGTCAACATACCTGCTCTGACATGATTCCCAGTTGACATTTTCCTGCGTTTTATTAACTTTGTACTCCAACACGGTATTTAATACTAGTTCAACCTCATGGTCTGTCCACACAAATGAAAGAAAAAAATAAAAAAATAACAGGAAGTGTGGCTGGGTTGGAGGGTTGTGACAGCACTACACTGCCACCTATGGGTTCAGCATATTCTTTACAACGCCCTGTGGTGAAAAAAACGGGACATGTAGACAAACATTTTAAATATTCGAACATGTATGGACAGAGATTTTTTTTTGCGCAAATATTCGTTTTTCAAACACCAGGCTACGTGTGTACAGGGCCTTACTACGGCTGACTTTCATTCCTCTTCTTTCAAGTGTACACCTCCACCTCTCCAAGTTCTCTTCCACCTGTTCCCTGTTCTCACCACAGATCACAATGTCATCTGCAAACATCATAGTCCATGGGGATTCCTGCTAAACAAGAATGCGCTCAGAGCCGATCCTTGATGCAATTCCACCTCCACCTTGAAGCTGTCACTCCTACAGCACATATCACCACTGTCCTGCTGTCCTCATACATGTCCTGCTGTCCTCATACATGTCCTGCTGTCCTCATGCATGTCCTGTACCCGTCTAACATACTTTTTTGCCACTACCGTAATCGCCGGAGGAAAATACGCACCAGTGTTTAATACGCTTTGTCCAATTATTAACAATAAACAAGAAAAAAATCGTAAATAATACGCTTCGGTGTTTAATACGCGTCATCGCCACGCGACGCGTCAGCGCCTCATTTGCCCTGATTAAGATGGCGGCGACAGAAGCAAGCGAGTACGAAGAACTTCACAAGGAAACACGGTAAAAACAATTATTTCTTTGCGAGAAATATATATTTCTTAGCTGACTTTATTGAAGACGTGCTCGTGAGCTTAACGAAATGTTCAAATCAGCTGGATTAAAAAACAAAAGTTTGCCGAATTTTAGGCAGGCGGTCGGTTCGGACTGGACGCTTTGTTTCTTTAAATTTAGCTAAATAAACGCTTAAAAATATATATTTCTTACCTGACTTTATAACAGACAGTCCCCTGAGCTCAACCAAATGTGAAATCAGCTGGGTTTAAAAATCCGCGGTGTGGTTTATGAGTTACGGTATCTTGCTAACAAAAACAGCTACCAGTACATCCATTAGTAAGGGGCAGGTAGCGACAGAGTCAGTCCGACCAATGGAGGCTTTTTTCTGACACATGAGCAGCTAGAAATGTCTGGAAGTGGCCCTCTTCCTCTTCGCTCTCTGAGTCCTCTGCTGCTGCCCAGAGCGCCCATAGCGGTTGAAACTGGTACTGCACCATTTTTGCCCAAAATGCAAAACGGCAAATCAGAGCGAAAAATGGGTCTAAAAATATGGGAAAAAAATCCATAAATAATACGCTTCGGTGTTTAATACGCAGGACATTCAAATGAGCAAAAAAAAAAACCGCGTATTATAGACCGGTGAATACGGTAAGTTTTTCTCGCCCTCTTTAGTGTCCAATCTCCCATACAACTCATCATACGCCCTCTGCTTTGCCTTAGCTACTTCCCTCTTTGCTCTATGTCCCATCTCCTTATATTCCTGTCTCCTCTCTTCAGTCCTCTCACTGTCATATTTCTTCTTGGCTAATCTCTTTCTTTGAATGGCGTCCTGCACTTCACTATTCCACCACCAGGTTTCCTTATCATCCATTCTCTGTCCAGATGACACACCAAGTACCTTCCTACCTGTCTCTCTAATTACTGTTGCTGTAGTAGCCCAGTCACTTGGAAGCTCTTTCTTACCACCCAGAGCCTTTAACAGCTCGTCTCTGAATTTCTCACATTCTTCCTTCTTTAGCTTCCACCATTTGGTCTTCTTCTCTGATTGTCCTCTTTTTCTCTTCTTCACAACAACAGTCATTCTACACACAACCATCCGATGCTGTCTGGTTTCTCCCTCTTTTGGAAATAGGTGTTGACTATAGCTATTTCCATTCTATTGGCAAAATCCACCACCATCTGTCTTTTCTGGTTTCTTTCCTTGACACCAAACCTACCCATCACTTCCTCATCCCCTCTGTTTCTTTCACCAACATGTCTGCTCCAATCACCTCTCTTTCCTCCCTGGGAATACTCTTTATCACTTCATCCAGATCTTTCCAAAATGTATCTTTCTCCTCCCCATCACATCCAACCTGTGGAGCATAACCACTGACTATGTTTAGTATCAGACCATCTACTTCTACCTTCAGACACATCACCCTATCTGACACTCTGTTCAACTTTACTGCATTATTTGCCAACTCTTCCTTCGGGACCACCCCTACTCCATTTCTCTTTCTATCCACACCATGGTAAAACAGTTTGAACCCTGCTCCAATGCTGCGGGCCTTGCTGCCCTTCCACTTGGTCTCTTGGACACATAAAACATCTACCTTTCTTCTCTGCATCATGTCAGCCAGCTCTCTACCTTTGCCTGTCATTGTCCCCACATTTAGAGTTGCAACCCTCAGTCCTACATTCTTCACTTTCCTCTTCTCCCTCTGTCTCCTGACACAACGCTTCTCGCCGGACATGGCTCCCGAGAAGGGAAAATGGAGGACAAGGAGGAGGAAAACCAAGACGACGAGTCCTTGCTCGCGCCCATGCCCCAACGGCTGCAGCTACTCCCTCTCGACGACGGACACCCATGAGGCCTGTCCGGTCTGCCTTGGGATTCTGCACGCAAGGAAAGCGCTGGAATTCCTCGACACTTGCTCTCACTGCCGTCGAATGTCAGCAGTAGTGAGGAAATGACGGGCTGTCGCGTTGGCCAAATCCATGGCTAGGAACGCGGCTCTGAAGGTCGCACGTTACACTAAGGTGCTCGCTCCTGAACCGGAGCTCGAAAACGTGGACCTGGAATGCAGCGGCCGAGTCAGAGTGGACAACATGTCAGATTCTTCAGTTGCCGCCGAGGACTCGACGCCTGAAGTGTCCGACCAGGACACCGAATATGGTCACAAAGGAGAACCTCTGAATCCCTCCCAGAACCTGGCACAAATCCTCCCGGAACCGGACCTGTCGGTACCTGCTCTGTTCGACTTGTGTCATAGAGCGGCGGATGCCCTGTAGGTCATGTGGCCAGACCCAACGCCTCGCCAACAGGTTACGAGGCTAGCGGGAAGCTACTTCTTCGCGAAACAGCCGACAACGTCGCAGAAAATGCCCGTTTTTCCCGACTTCCTCATGGAGCTCAAACGCTCTTTGGCGGAACCCAGAGCTCCCATCATTCTGCCATTATCCCGACTCCTTGACGTGGCGGGAATGGAGACAGCGGCCTCGCCAACGCACCCCCGATAGAGGAGACTTTGGCGGCTCGCCTGGCTCCCACGGCCATGGGGACGAAACCCACGCTACCCAGCAAAGCCTGCCGCGCTTCGGAGAAACAACTCGAGAAGTGCTACAACGCTCAGGGCCTCGCGGCCCGTGCAATGAACGCATCGACCATGGTGCTGGCGTACCTGGCGGAAAAACTCCAACATATCCAGGTAGCAAAAGACAAGCGGGCCGCAACGGAAGCCATGGAGGAGGCCTGCCGTGCCTCGGACCTTGTGCTCCGCATGATAGGGACAATAGCCATTTCCCAAGGCAAGGCAATGGCGGAAATAGTTGTCGTCCAGCGCCATCTTTGGCTAACTCTGTCGGACCTCCCAGAAAATCAGAGGTCCACGTTCCTCCAGCACCCCATCGAGTCGACGGGACTCTTCGGGGGAGCCCTGGAACGTGTCCAGGCCAGACTGCAACAAAGACGCAAACGGGCGGAAGCCCTCCACGAGGGGTTGCCGAGGAAAAGCTTTGCACCCCCAAACACGCCTGGCCTACCACGGAAGAGATTCGCTGATGGAGGTGACACCTTCCAGTATCGGCCAAGGACCTCTTCTGTGACTCAATGTGGTAAACAGACTCGAGCCTGATGAAACAGGGCGAACTGATAATTTTACAGGTTTGCCCGCCCACGTGGTACGGGAACCTAACTTCTTGAGCCCAGTCTCCCCTTGTAAAAACTACGAGAAGTGAGCGGTATGTGTGCACGCACCAAGCATGACTCGAATGTTGCATGTGTAAACAAAACAAACACTGTTTCAGACATGTACAAAAATAAAAGTACCAAAGCACAGACTGCCCTGGTTCTTGACTCGAGTCCCATTTTTATAAACAAACCATGTGGCCAAACTATGAACCACAGCAAGATACACGAGCCCTGCCAAAGACGGTCAGATCTCACGATATCTTCTGTCGGGCCGACCAACCTGCTCAATGAAGTGCAAGAGGGGTCAAAGGTCATCCCTCTGGCGCTAAAACACGACGAGCAGCAATTCAACATGCCCTCCAGGCTCAGCGTGCATGCGCAGGCCTGGAAGGCGTGTCTACCAAATGATTGGGTCATGACAACGATACGTCATGGGCTCAAGTTGCAGTTTTCAAAAAGACCGCCCTGCTTCACAGGGGTGCTGCAATCTAAAATTAACCCCAAACGTGCACACGTGCTGAGGAAGGAAGTCTCAACAATGCTGCAAAAGGGAGTGATTAGCTTGGTCCCAGGACGCAAGCTGCGCTCTGGCCACTACAATAAATACTTCCTGGTGCCCAAAAAGGATAGTTCCCTGAGACCGATTCTGGATCTCAGGACTCTCAACAAGAGGATTAAAACATTTAAATTCAAGATGCTTACACTACGGCAAGCCCTCCAGTCAGTGAGACTTGGAGACTACGCGTGTACAGTGGATTTGAAAGATGCCTATTTTCATATAGGCATATGGAGGAAACACAGGAAGTTCCTCCGCTTTGCCTTCGAGAGAAACACTTATGAATTCAAAGCTTTACCCTTTGGTTTAAAGACTGCTATTCATATGATATAATTTATATCCTTCAATTTATAACTTTTATGACTTCAGTCCAGCCTGAAGCAAGTGTTGGAATGCACGGTCTCCTCCTCTCTGCTCTCTCTCTGTTTTGCTTCGCTCAGAGCTGCGCGCGCCAAACCAGTGTGATGCAGAGAAGCGTGACCAGTCAAATCGCAGCCCGTGCGATTAGTGAATCGCGTTTTAACATATCGCGAGATAATCGCAAATGCGATTAATCGTGCAGCCTTAATTTCAATCCTGTCACAGAATTTTGCCCATGTAAACATAGCTATTGCCTCAGATCGGAAAGATAGTTTGAAAACCAACCAATGGTGTGATCTGAGAAACCGATTTCTGTCCTGAGAGCGCACACTGTAGCTGCACTCACAAAGTGACATGTAGGAGGAAATGTATGAAGGCAGCAGACCAAGAAGTGATTTAAATATTGGTGTTTATATGTTCATCAGTGTGATTAATCAAAATCAGTTAAACGTGATCATTAGTGCTCTTTATTCAGAAAATCAACACGTCACATTTCAGGAACTGATTATTATAGACACAAATTAAATGTCAATATGAATATTTCTATATCACTACAGTAATAGTTACACACATTATAAACACTCAAAATATTGTTGGGTTTAGTGTTTACCTATAACCTAAACATTTAAGGAATAAACATTTTTAATAATCACTTTAAAAGTTATAAATGTTGTCTTTGGTGCTTATTTGTTTTTCAAATATATTGGTGTGTGTGAGTGACAGGCATTAACATAAAACACTTTGTAGAACAGTGCTTTATGAAGTTCAGTCCATTTCCTTCTATCAGTTGACTGGCAGTTCTGGCACATCCAATATGGCGGCCGCTCCAACGTACCGCTGCAACGGGTCAGCCCACTCAACGAGGTGTCCACTAAAACTGCCTCACCTGGGGCCTCATGTATCAACCGTGCGTGCGCACAAAAACATTGCGCACGTCACTTTCCACGCAAAACCCCGTATGTATCAAATCTGAAATGAACGTGAATATCTGCGCATCCAAGTACATTTCCACGCCAGCTCCCCTGCTGGCGCACGCACGTTTCTGTGGTTATTGTTCCTTTGGCGACACTTACAGGTGCTTCTGAGAAACTGAAGCCCCACAGTCTGTGGTTGACTTTAAGAGCGGCTTGAAGACCTTTCTTTTTAACCGAGCATACTCTTCCTCCTCATGATTCTACTTTTGATCTTAGTTGATACTGTTGTTGATTTTAACTGTTTTATTATTTGTTTTATTGACATTTATATTATTATTATTATTATTATTGTTATTATTATTATTATTATTATTATTAACTGTTCATGATGTGAAAATGATTAATATTCCCACCAAACACACGATTAACAAGTACATCCACATGGACGTGCAAAGTTGTGCAAAAAATAAATTTAACAGGAACGGATACATTCAGCCTTACTGGAGGATATAAATAGTGTAACAGCAGAGCATTTATTTATAAACAGATATAATTTTCTGATCTATGATATGGCTTATCAGCCGTTTTCAGAAATAATCATTTTCCAGTTTGGCACTGCTGCGCAACAGCCGTGCATCACACGCGTGCAGAAGAAGCGATCAAACTGTTCCACAGGAGCTTAGAGGGAGCTGGCAGGTCGATCAGGGCTGTGCCAGTGCAGTCCACACAAAGCCGATTCATGTCCAATGGAATGTCTCATCCATATGATCCCAAAGGCTGAGTTATGGTCGCGCTTTGAGCGCGCCGTGCACACCCTCGCCGGTGTTACACGGCAGTGGAGGTGTTTCATTATCTGCGTTTATTGTAGATTACTCCAAAATGACACGTGAAAGTACACCATTTATAACTTGTAGGAGTAAAAGCTTCACAGACAGACTGCGCACAAAAGGCTGCGGCGCGTGCAGCGTTTGTGGAGACTCCAACATCACGTGATGTCATGAAAACTCTCCACTGAGACGCACAGACTCTTTTCTTCATATCATCTATTAAATAAACAAAGATCTATGTTCTACCAAACATCTAAGTTCCTCTGTGTTTACAGTAATTATGGTAATAAACTCGTGCGCAAAGTTAATATTTTTACTCAGAATGAATGAATGAGCCGGTGGCGCACCTGACAGCAGCGTGCGCGCACACACAAATACCGGCACACAATCACTCGTTCTTTGCGTGATAAACACATTTTATTACTATTCTTACTTAGGATGTTTGTCCTCACTCATATTATATTAAATTCATTATTTTCCTGAATCTAGAAATCATTTCTGATCGCGCAGGGATCAAACAAACATGTCCTTCACACGTGCCGGAAGTAATTTGCATCTGTTTAACATATGTAAATGTAGGCGTGTCAGGGGAGGTGTCTGACGTGCGCTCAGTTCCACGTTCATTGTGATGTACAAAAGTAATGTGCGTGGTTTCAGGTGTACGCAGGGTTTGATAAATCTGGATTTTTTTGTGCGTAGGCACTTTTCTGGATTTGTCCGTACGTCACTTTTCAGTAAGAAATCCACGCAAGTCTTTGTACATGAGGCCCCAGTTCTCTGTGATCACCCTGGCAGATGGCAATAGCCAATCAGTGATGGAGAAAGGTCAGAGGAGCTTTGCTATAAATAATGATGAATGATTGTTTGAAATGTGTTTAATAGATTAACTCCAAAATCGCGGATCTGACTCCAAATCCGCCCAAATTATACCCAATCGCCCAAAGTAATTTTTACCTGCAAAGTAGAGAATAAAAACCGCCCAATTGGCGGTGAACCGCCTAATCTGGCAACACTGGTGCTGTATTCAGCTCAGTCTTATAAATAGCACCTTCTCATAGTGGATCAACCAGTTTGCTGCTGACAGCCAAAACCAGCTGCTTCAGCCTAACGATGGATCATTAGCACCCTGATGGTTGTTTGCTATTCACAGGGGGCTGAGTGATACTAGCAATAACAGTGTAAGAGGGGGACAGTTGAACCCGGAGTCCTCCACCTCTGTTTAATGATGGACGGTTTCTTTTCACAAAGATGGCCTTCTTTACTCCTGTCTCAAACCATTGTTCCTCTCTATCAAAGATGTGAACATCTTCATCCCTGAAAGAGTGACCGCTGGCCTGGAGATGAGTGTAGACCGCAGAGTCCTGGCCTGATGATGTTGATCTTCTGTGCTGGGCCAGCCTTTTGGCCAGTGGCTGTTTAGTTTCCCTGATATAAGACTGATCACAGCCCTCCTGACACTGAACAGCATACACAGCATTACTCTGTTCGTGCCGGGGGACTGGATCATTGGGATGAACCAGTCTTTGCTGTAATGTATTTTGGGGTTTAAAAGCCACTGGGACGTTATAGTTAGAAAATAAACATCTCAATTTCTCTGAAACTCCCGCAACATATGGAACGACCGTCTGGGTTTGGGTTCATCCTTTTCACCTGATGGCTGACTGAAGTCCTGTTTGGGTTTCTTCTCTGCTTTCAGGAAGGCCCAGTTAGGATATCCACATTTCTCTAGAGCAGGGGTCACCAACACGGTGCCCGTGGGCACCCGGGTGCCCCCAAGGACCATTTGAGGCGCCCGCCTGTTAACTACTGCCTTAACACAAAAAACTTTCTCACACATTACCACACAACACAAAGATTTTAACACTGGACTCTGTGTCATCAAACGGGTTATTCACTAAACTCTCGGTCATGTGCTCATTCAGTTTGCACTACTTCTCATATTTGCACTGTTTGTATTACATTACTGCCTATAGTCATACTACTGTTTACATTCACTGTTTACATTTATTAATACTGTTTACATTTATTACTACTGTTTACATTTACACTACTTTTATATCTACACTACTGCTGATACATATACAGTATTCTCTGACTAGCCTTATTTAAGGATGCCCAATGTGCCTTATGTGCCTTACTGCATATGCCACTTTGCCTCTATACCAACATCAACTACCTCATACATGTACATTAACTCATATGCTGCTTTGCCACTCTTTGCAAATGTCAATGCCAGAACCTTCAGTTTATTTTATAGATATACTTTTTATACTTTTTATACTACTATGCAAAAACTCAGGACAGTATTACACTTTTATTATTTCATTTTATGCTTATGTTCATTAAATGTTTAGTGTTTTAGTGTTGGTGTAAATTTTCATACTTTTATACTACTATGCAAAAACTCAGGACAGTGTTACACTTTTACTATTTTATGCTTATGTTTATTAAATGTTTTAGTGTTTTAGTGTTTAAATGGTTACTGTTGCACCGAGGGACTGAGAGAAATGCAATTTCAATCCTGTGTATGTCCTGTACATATTGCAGTTCTGACAATAAAGTTGGAGCAGGGGTCACCAAAACGGTGCCCGTGGGCACCCGGGTGCCCCCAAGGACCATTTGAGGCGCCCGCGGATCTGTTCTAAAAATAGCACAACTCACTACAAAGCTACATTTAAAATGTCATTTTATTCAGTTGCTATTCTTTTGTTTGTATTTATATTTTAAAATGTCTATCTTAAAAAATGTTCTTAAAAATATGTTTATTATACATTTTTTTCAATTTACGCGTTATTTCCAAAGAGTTTATCAAACTGGTGCCCTTTGTATGACTCCGTACCCATGAAGTAGCTCTCAGTTTCGAAAAGGTTGGTGACACTAGAGCCTGTCTTGTGTGGGACCCATACCAGTGGTCATTCCATATGTTGCGGGAGTTTCAGAGAAATTGAGACGTTTAGCAGTTATTTGTGATTTTTTTTTTTAGACATCAAAAAGTATTGTGTTGGTATTTATGTTGATTTAAAGAAAGCGTATGATATTATTGACCACATACAGTATTCTTTTTGCAAAGCTATAATATGGTATTAGAGGGCCTAGCATTACAGTGGGTATCTATTTATTTAAAAGAAAGGACAAAGTAAGGGACTTATTCAATGATTAAGCACTGTTTATGTTGTAAAATGTAATAATCGTCCCACACTTAATTTACTCTATTGAAGTCTGGGGTAAAACATGTAAAACAATTACAAATCCTATTGTTACTTTATAGAAAAGAGCTGTAAGAATTATCACTAGAAAAGATTGTAGCCATCCATCAAATACATTGTTTCATCAGCTAAAGATATCGAAATTCTATGAAGTGATTCCATCCATCCATTCTCTTCTGCTTGTCCGGGGTCGGGTTGCGGGGTTAGCAGCCTAAGTAAGGAGGCCCAGACTCCCTTCTCCCCAGCCACTTAGGCCAGCTCCTCTGGGAGAATCCCAAGGCGTTCCCAGGCCAGCCGAAAAACATAGTCCCTCCAGCGTGTCCTGGGTCTTCCTCTGGGTCTCTTCCCAGTGGGACATGCCCGGAACACCTCACCAGGGAGGCGTCCAGGAGGCATCCTAACCAGATGCCCAAGCCACCTCAACTGGCTCCTCTCGATGTGGAGAAGCAGCGGCTCTACTCTGAGTCCCTCCCGGATGACCGAGCTTCTCACCTTATCTCTAAGTGAGAGTCCAGACACCCTATGGAGAAAACTCATTTCAGCCACTTGTATCTGAGATCTCGTTCTTTCTGTCACAACCCAAAGCTCATGACCATAGATGAGGGTGGGAACGTAGATCGATTGGTAAATTGAGAGCTTTGCCTTTTGACTCAGCTCTCTCTTCACCATGACAGACCGGTACAACGCCCGCTTCACTGCCGACGCTGCACCGCCTATCGATCTCACGTTCCAGTTTTCCCTCATTCGTGAACAAGACCCCGAGATACTTAAACTCCTCCACTTGGGGCAGGACCTCCTCCCAGACCCGGAGAGGGCACTCTTCCCTTTTTCTGGCTCAAGACCATGGCCTCGGATTTGGAGGAACTGATCCTTATCCCGGCCTCGTCACACGCTGCTGTAAATCGCTCCAGGGAAAGCTGTAGATCACGACTTGATGAAGCCAATAGGACCACATCATCTGCAAAAACCAGAGAAGTGATTCTAAGGCTACCAAAACAGAGCCCTTCAACACCTTGGCTGTGCCTAGAAATTCTGTCCATAAAAGTTATGAACAGAATCGGTGACAAAGGGCAACCTTGGCGGAGTCCAACTCTCACTGGAAACGAGCCTGACTTACTGCCGGCAATGCGGACCAAGCTCTGACACCGGTCGTACAGGGACCTAACAGCCCTTATCAAAGGGCCTGGTACCCCATACTCCCGGAGTACCCCCCACAGAACCCCCCGAGGGACGCGGTCGAATGCCTTCTCCAAGTCCACAAAGCACATGTAAACTGGTTGGGCAAACTCCCACGCACCCTCCAGGACCCTGCTGAGGGTGTAGAGCTGGTCCAGTGTTCCACGACCAGGAAGAAAACCACATTGCTCCTCCTGAATCCAAGGTTCAACTCTCCGACAGACCCTCCTCTCCAGAACCCCTGAATAGACCTTACCTGGGAGGCTTAAGAGTGTGATATCCTATAGTTGTAACACACTCTACGGTCCCCATTTTTGAATATGGGAACCAACACCCCAGTCTGCCAATCCAAGGGAACTGCCCCCGATGTCCACGCAATATTGCAGAGTCGCGTAACCCAACACAACCCCATAACATCCAGAGCCCTGGGGCCCTGCCACTGAGGAACTTTTTAACCACCTCGGTGACCTCAGCACCAGAGATTGGAGAGCCCGATCCAAAGTCCCCAGTCTCCGCTTCCTCAGTGGAAGCCATGCCAATGGGATTGAGGAGGTCTTTGAAGTATTCTGTCCACCGACTCACAACATCCCGGGTTGAGGTCAACAGCATGCCACCCCCACTATAAATTGTGTTGGTGGCGTACCATTTCCCTCCCTGAGACGTTGGATGGTGGACCAGAATCGCCTCGAAGCTGTACGGAAGTCATTCTCCATGAGCTCTCCGAATTCCTCCCATGCCTGAGTTTTTGCCTCAGCAACCACCCGAGCTGCATGCCGTTTGGACGGCCAGTACTCATCAGCTGCTTCTGGGGTCCCACAGGCCAAAAAGGCCCAACAGGACTCTTTCTTCAGCCTGACAGCATCCCTCACCACCGGTGTTCACCACCGGGTTTGAGGGTTGCCGCCACGACAGGCACCAACAACCATGTGGACACAGCTCCGATAAGCCGCCTCGACAATAGAGGCGTGGAACCACTCTGACTCAATGAGGCACAGAGGCCCACTCTGACTCAATGTCCCCCGTCTCCCTCAGAACGTGTTCAAAACTCTCCCGGAGGTGGGAATTAAAGCTCCGTCTTACAAGAGACTCTGCCAGACGTTCCCAGCAGACCCTCACAATACGTTTGGGTCTACCAGGTCTGACTGGCATCTTCCCCCACTATCAGAGCCAACTCACCACCAGATAGTGGTCAGGTGACAGCTCTCTCTTCACCCGAGTGTCCAAGACATGCGGCCGCAGATCAGATGAGATGACAAAATAGTCAATCATTGAACCGCTACCTAGGGTGTCCTGGTGCCAAGAGCACATATGGACACCCTTATGCTTGAACATGGTGTTCGTGATGGACAATCCATGACAAGCACAGAAGTCCAATAACATAACACCACTCGGGTTCGGATCAGGGGAGCCGTTCCTCCCAACCATAGCCCTCCAGGTCTCACTGTCATTACCCACATGAGTGTTGAAGTCCCCCAGTAGAACAAGGGAGTCCCCAGGAGGCACACTCTCCAATACCCTCTCCAAAGACTCCAAAAAGGGTGGGTATTCTGAGCTGCCATTTGGCACATAGGCACAAACAACAGTCAGGACCCATCCCTCCCACACGTAGATGGAGGGAGGCTACCCTCTCGTACACAGGGTGAACCCAATGTACAGGTACCAAGATGGGGGGGTAACAAGTATGCCCACTCCTGCTTTGCGCCTCTCACCAGGGGCAACTCCAAAGTGGAAGAGTATCCAACCCCTCTCAAGGAAACTGGTTACAGAGCCATGTGTTTAGGTGAGTCTGATTATTTCTAGCCAGAACCTCTCAACCTCACACACCAGCTCGGACTCCTTCCCCGCCAGAGAGGTGACATTCCATGTCCTGATAGCCAGCTTCTGTAGCCGAGGATCAGACTGCCAGGTTCCCCGCTCTCGGCCACCACATATCCCACATTGCACCTGACCCCTTTGGTCTCTCCCACAGGTGGTGAGCCCATAGGAAGGGGGACCCACATCTCCTCTTCGGGCTTTGCCCAGTTGGGCTCCATGGGTAAAAGCTTGGCCATCAGGTGCTCGCTAGAGTGTCCCACCTCCGGGCGTGGCTCCAGAGCTGGGCCCCAGTGACCCACATCCGGGCGAGGGAACATTGAATCCATTTATTTGACTTATCATAAGGGGTCTTTGGGTTGCACTTTGTCTGGTCCCTCACCTAGGACCTGTCTGCTTGGGTGACCTTACTTGGGACATGAAACCCCTGACAGCATGGGTCTTAGGATCACTGGGACACTCAAACCCCTCCACCACGGTAAGGTGGCAGCCCAGGGCGGAGTGACTATTATTTGGTTGATTATAATACTTTACTGTTTATGTATAAAGCTCACTAAAACATACTGCCTTCTAATATCCGATTAAATTTTGTAAAACGGGAGAGTGATAATTCTACTATTATTCAGGGATAGGATTTTGCAATTGTCTGAAGGATGATGTTAAAACTGCCAGATATATTTATTTATTTATTTTTCAAGATGGCGCCAGTGTGTAGGGTTTGCCGTCCCTCACTCTCTGCTTTTCTTCTGTTTTTGTTATTTTTTACAATGCTTTACACAGTGCACCAAATCATATTTGCAGTCTGATCGTCAGGCACTCTTGGAGCTCTGTACATTTGCTGAAATTCCTGCAGAGTTTTTGTACAGTGGTCAGCACTCTCCTCCACCAGTTCTGTCCGAGATTCCTGCATTTCGTCTGTGTTACCCTGGCCTTTCTCCTGGGAGGAAACGTCGCAGACATCGTGGGAAGTGTGCAAGGTTTTTGGTGAAACTGAGGCACCGTGTGGATTATTCTGCCAAGAGTGATGGGGCTCGCTCTGGATCTGATCATCACCCCTCTGACCCATGGTGCTCCAGGGGCCACGCTGCTGGACAGCTACCCACGCGCGTAGTCCATGTAAACAACTGGAGTTTTTTTACCTGCGCGTCACACAAGCTGACATGGAGGAGCTTTTCTTCAAAATCGGCGCCCGCTGCCGCGCGATCCCCCCATCACGGCTGTGTCTGCATCGGACCCTGTCAGGATGTGTTCAATCAATGCAAGATCTGTTTCCAACAAGACTTTCATCCTCAATGACTTTTTTAAAGACAAGGAGTTGGATTTTCTTCACGTCACGGAATCTTGGATATCAGATGGTGAGTCAAACACTTTGGTTGAATTATTACCTATGGACTGTCTGTGTTTTAATGTCCCGCGACCATCAGACTGGCGTGGGGAGGGATTATTAAGTTTTTTTAACCAAACTTTGCCTGCAAACAGTTGGCAATCCCTGTTTCCCGCCCCAGCTTTGGGCTGAGCGTCTTTGAACTTGGACACTCCCCTCCGGTTCAGTGCGCACTCATCTACATTCCCCCGAGATCCAAGGACTTCATAAGTGAATTCCCTGATTTTTTGGCTGATATCTCACTGAGATACACACACTTGTTGGTTATTGGAGACTTTAATATCCATGTGCGTTGTCAGGAGAAGCCCTTAGTGAAGGACTTTCTAGACTTATACATGGCGGACGAACAGACTCGAGCTACCAGAGCTAAGGACAGTAGTAGCTTGACCAAGGTGCAAGACCTTGATATCTGCAAAAATAGCAGTGGTCGGAGTTGAATGAGTTGGAGAAAGAAATCATGGCAGACGAAGCGGACAACTTGTCACCAAGAAGTTACTCTGATATCATTAATTATTTAATTACTATGAGGAGTGCACAACGAGGAGCTTCACTGCTTTAAATCCATGGATGGATATACTCGGTGACAAATTTGTGAAGGACGTCCAAATCTTAGTGTTAACAACAGTTCTGGTGACTGACAGAGTAAGTGATTACAATAATATACATGTAGATGTCCCTTGTAGCTACAGCAGCTATTCTTTGCTACACAGTAAACATTGGTTATTTACTGCGTGCTAAGCTCACGTAGCTTGAGATGTAGTAAATATCAGCGATTTTTAACATAACAAAGATTAGCTTTTCTAATGTAACTTGTGCCACAGTAAATATCAGGCCATGTTTACTTTATTAAAAGCTATACAGCTAAGCTAATGTTTGCTACGTTAAAGATGGTTGTAAATATCAACTTGTACAAGCTACTTCAGCTTACCTGATGTTACTTGTATTACAGTAAAGATGGCTGATATTTCTCACATTACTATTTATTTAGCCTATGACTGCCTTACACTTAAACTAGTGTTAACAAAATAAATAATTTGTAATTATTGCTCAGTCAAAATATTTAACGTTTTACAGTAAATGGCACTGATATTATTTATTTCCCACTATGATCTGCCTTTGTTAATAAAGTTAGTGGTAAAGTTACAATTTGGTAACTCCTTTTAA
Organism: Garcialebias charrua; assembly: GCA_038048925.1. Taxonomy (NCBI): domain Eukaryota; kingdom Metazoa; phylum Chordata; class Actinopteri; order Cyprinodontiformes; family Rivulidae; genus Garcialebias; species Garcialebias charrua. The sequence continues at coordinate 21,803 of JBBPBX010026155.1, read as the reverse complement.
TCTATTTGTTAAATGTTGCTTTAAACCCTGAAAGCATTTTAATTATTTCCCTCCTTTGTGTTATATTTCTGCATAAGGTGAGTTCCAGATGGATGAAGCTCCAGTTGGTCTAGGGATGGATGAAGCTCGTTGGTCCAGGGATGGATGAAGCTCGTTGGTCCAGGGATGGATGAAGCTCCAGTTGGTCCAGAAGTTGTGTGCAGTCATGCACCACAGCAACAAATAAGTGAAAATATAATTTCTATAAATAAATCTGCTTTTGAAGTACATTTGGTGTTGCTGTGAAACAGGCATTGCTAAATGAATGTGTGCCTACCCTTAGTTTGAATAAAACAGTTGCACTAAGTTTCACCTTCTTTATTTCAATAAGATAATGCCTCATCCTCACCTAGAGCATATTGCGCAGCCGAAGCAGCCACTTCACCTTGAAAGTCCATGTGGCCGTGCATCCTGGAGCAGCGGGGCGTGTCGCGGCGCATCTACAGCAGCACAAGCAGCGCGACTGTCAGCAGCAGCTGTGTTCTACACCCGCGTCGCATCCGAGCAGCAACAGTGGAAGCAGAGCAGCGGCTGTGGAAGCACGGAAATCCCTGCTTCCGCAGCTAGCTGCTCAGCTCACTGCTCAGCAGCAAACAATCAGGACCAATCAGGAGAGACTCTGCCATGTGAACACGCAACGACGACGGGACGGAAGTAGGTGGGCACCGCGCGAAACGGTGAACAGATGAAAAAAACCTGCGGTAAACATGGAGGAGAAACTATCGTGGCAGTCTGTGCAAATCCCATCATTTAAAACCAGGCCAGTCCCTTCTACAGGGATGGAAATAAGAAGGACACTGCATGGAAAAATATCTAATGTTTCTCCATTGTTCTGTTGCAAACTCTGAAATAGTCACTGTATGCATATGTTCATTACAAATACATTTTCTATTAAATACTGCAACAATAATTATACGTTTCATTCCTTCGTCTAATCTGCAATATTAACATTTACTAATATTCAAATTAGGTATAAACAATAACAATACCATATTATATATTATTTTAATCATAATTCATATATTAACAATAACTATTAAATAATAATACAATCTGGCACCATATTATTTTAATCATACTAATTCATATATTAACAATAACTATTAAATAATAATACAATCTGGCTGATGACACATAGCCAGATGTGTTTCACTGAGACCTTTCTAAACACATGTGTCAAAGTCAAGGACCGCGGGCCAGATGTGGCCCTCCACATCGTTTAATGTGGCCCTTTACACCATGTAATGTCTGATTGTCACAAAATCAATAAGTGAAATGTGTTTTATTTTAAAGTGTAACACGTTGACATATATTTCTCCATCTGTGCAAATATATATATATATATGTTACAATTGTAAGTTTAATAAGTAAAACACAAACTGTTATCTCCTAATAAGAAGTACATGTGTTTCGTTTACATTACTGTACATTTATTTAGTTATAAATACATTTAAATGAAGAATCTGCCCTTTGAGGGCAACCGCTAATCTGTTGTGGCCCTCGGTGGAAATTATTTTTAGACCCCTGTTTAAACAATGCACTTTCTTCCCCGAGAAATGACTTTCTTCTTTGTGATGGGCACTGCAGCATATAGATACAAGACACAGTTTTAACAGTATCTTTGATTTCACAACTCCACATGAGTATCATCAACCTAGCAATGTAACTTTAAAGTTGTTGTTGGAATAAGAACTACAAATGTTAGCTGGACAGAATATTAGCACTAATAACACAAACATACATTTCTTAAAAGAAGTGCAGCCAGCCGGAGACAACAGAGTTTCTTGGGTGTTGTTTAATCATTTGTTTCAGGGAAAAGAAACAATCATGTGTGACAGCTCAAATTAAACAGTGACCTACAGAAGCTAAAACAGTTTGGAAACAGGACATGCGCTTAACGGGACTCAATGTAAACAAACATGTTGAAATGGTTTTGCTCGACACGTTGCTCTCTGGTAAGGCCGCCGCGTCCAGGAAAAGGCCTCATCACATTCCTGCGCAGTTGAAATGCCTCATCAGCGACGGACACGTAGGGCTGGGGTCCTCTGTGGTCTGCTTCAGGAAGAGAGCTGTCAGGGGGCAGGTGTAACGTGCCGTCAATCACAGCCTGGCCAAAAGCAGAGTTGGCAAAAATCCCGCCGTCGCTTGTTCTGCCATAACCACCAACATCAATGATGCGGAATCTGTACTTTGCATCCACCACAGCCAGAAGTACCAGCGAGTGTGTTCCCTTGTAATTGAAATACATGGAGCCTGAATTGGGGGGTGCTGTTATCTTAATGTGTTTCCCATCCACAGCACCGCCAGCAAAGTGGAAAGTTCAAAACATCCTCAAACACAGCTGCATTTGACCTCCACTCATCCACTCCAGGCACGGCCATGAATTCATCCACTAAGCAGTCCCAGATAGCAGAGGCCACATCCGGGATGATGGTTGAAACAGTGTTAACACCCACCCGGAAGCTTGCAGCAATTGTCCTGTACGAGTCCCCAGTTGCCATGAACCTGCATTGGAAAGAACGGAATTGTAACACAATATTGCAGACAGCACAATAATAAAATCTATGTATTGTTTGAACACATTCGACTATGAATTTATGGGTATGTATTCTTGATTTTATGTATGTTTGTATATGTGTACTTGTATATATGAATGTATATATGTATATATATGTATATATATACATATATATATATAAATATATATATATATGTATATATACAAAGTATATATGTATATTTATGTATATGTATACATACACTAACACATACACACGTGCAGACATATTTTTATATGTATATCTCTATTTGTTTATGCATGTGGGTATGTATACACAATTATGTAGTGATATATGTATAAAAGCAGCAGTCCATATGCTTATGTACTTGTGAATATGTATGTGCAGTATATGTAAACACACACACACACACACACACACACACACATACATACAGACATGCATACATAGTTGCATATTTTGTTGGTGAATTTTGGACTGTGTTTATCTACACATCCATCTGTATACATGCATGGACTGTGTTGACTGGGCAAAGACATTATTTGGAGTTTTTACACCGGTCTTGTTACACACATACACTTGTGGTACCTAATGCTAGTTTGGCACTTCTTTTGTATTATTGTTTTATTTTTGGGGTAGACAACAGTCACCTACACATATTCGAACCTGACAGATGGACAGCCGTTCTGCTGCTGAAATCGCGCGCCTGTAGTTGGTGTCCTGGTAGGTGATGCGGCCAGCAATGTGGGACAGCAGCTCGTCAAACTGGGCTCGGGTGACACGGAAGTACCGCTGAAAGCGCTCCTCGTCTGCGCGCAGCTCCTGGATCAGATGGTGAAATTCACCGAATTCATGACGCCTCTCTAATGTGGGGTGAATCCAGAATCGTCGTTGTGCACGGCGTCTGCGTGTTGCTGCTTTGTAGATTAAGTACAACAAGGCAATTCTTCGTATTGCGTCCGCCATTTTTCTGAGACCGGAAATAAACAAACACCACCGGAAGAGGACCAACACGCTCCTCCTCCCACTGCAGACGCGTTGGATGAGGACAGTCATTTGTTGACAAGCAGCCAGTACAGTGCGTTTGGCGATTTTTGGAAGCGCGATATGCTCTAGGTGAGGATGAGGCATAAGGCAGCACGGTGGCACAACTAGTAGAGCTGCTGCCTCTCAGCGAGCAGGTCTCCGGTTCAAATCCCGGTCCGGGGGCCTTTCTGGGTGGAGTTTGCATGTTCTCTCCGTGCATGCGTGGGTTTTCTCCGGGTGCTCCGGTTTCCTCCCACAGTCCAAAAACATGCATGTTAGGCTGATTGGTAACTCTAAATTGACCCTGGGTGTGAGTGAGACAGGTCCCTCTTGTAAATGAGTCCTCGTGGCTCAACGAGGCTAGCCTGTATAAATAAAGGTTGAATGAATGAAAAAAAAAAGATATGTTGTTTAATATCTAATAATGAGAAGTAGTTCTACTGCAAATAAATAAAACCTTTATGTACAAATCATAAAAACATGCATGTTGCTGTTTGGTTCCTCCTCCAGGAGGAGACTGATAAAGTTCAGAATAAAAGCTATAATTATAAATTCAAAACAGTTGAAACTGAATACAATATGAGAACTGTGGGTGATTTGATGTCTTAATGAAAATGATTTGCTTGCTGAATAAATACCAGATAAACACTCTTTAACAATGAATGATGGGCAGTTTCTGATTTTAAACAAACTGGAACAGATTCCTCATCATGTGGGACACTGGACGACCACTGGACGACTGGAGCAAGCAGCAAACCCCTCCAGAATCCAAGACGATGTAACTCGGCCCTTCACTCGTCTGTAACTTAAAAAAAAACGATTAGTAAACATTGTCATTTTGTAAGAGTGGCTCCCTCTGGTGGTTTGTCCCCTTCCTTGCATGTTCTCTCCTTGCATCTTGTCTCTCAGGTTTGTATGTCATCTCAGGTGTTTATGATTTAGGTGATTAGGCTGTGTATATTAGTTTGCTTTTGTGTGCGTGTCTTTGTCGGGTCATTCGTCTTCCTCCCTGGTGTGTCGTGTCTTTGCTTCGTTCCCAGCTCATTAGTTTTGTGAGTACACCTCGTCAAGTTTGAGTTCTTGTATTACAGCCACAGTTGAGCTACAGTTTAGGTATTTTTATGTTTACTGCCACGTCAGTATTTTGAGTTTTGTTATTAAAGTGTTTTTGATTTTTACTACTCGTGTCTCTGAGTATCCGTCTGCACCATTGGACTCATTCCTCCCACACCACGCTGGATCCTGACATAATGACCCGACCATTGTGAGTCCCTCAGACGGACTTTCCAGAGACGGAAGATGACGGCTTCCGCTCGGACAGAAGCAGCCATCATAGACGTGAGCAGCTTCCAGATGGACATTGCTGCTACAAAGGGCACTGTCAGCCCAGTTCCGCCTGCACATCCCGTGATCCTTGCAGCTGCAGTCTCTTCGGCTGCTCCCACGCCTGCCGCAGTCCCCGTAGTTTTTTAATCTCCTGCAGTCTCTGTTGTCATCAGTACAAAGATCACACCCAGTCAGACTCCACAGACTCAGTCTCGCTTTGTTTTTCTCACCTGCCCGTTCTGCTTCTTCCTCGCCGTCTGGTCCTGGAGCGCGCCGCTGATGTTTCGACGTCTGCAGAGGGTTCCTGCGCTGCTGACGTCTCTACGCCTTCAGGGGGTCCCCGCGCCGCTGACGCCTCTACTTCTTCAGAGGGTCCCCACGCCGGTGATGCCTCTACTTCTTCAGAGGGTCCTCGCGCCGCTGATGTCTCGACGTCGCAGAGGGTTACCGCGCCGATGACGCCTCTACGCCTTCGGAGGGTCTTTGCGCCGCTGGTGCCTCGACGTCTGCAGGGGGTTCCCGCGCCGGTGACGTCTCTACTTCTTCGGAGGGTCCTCGCGCCGGTGACGTCTCTGCTGCAGTGGGTCCTTGCACTTCTGATGCCTCTGCATCGATGGGGGGTCTCCGCACCGCCTATGCCTCCACAGCAGTGGAGGGTCTCCACGTCGATGACGTTTCTACGCCTGATTATGTTTTGACGCTTCTTAGTTTTCTGAGTTTAGTCTTTGTTTAGTTCTGGTTTTGGTTTTTGCAAGTTTGGCTTTGTGTTTGGCTTTTGTCCCTTGTCCTGTCCCCTGTCCTTGTGTTTTCCTTCGTGCCCGCCCTGGTTTTTGGGGGTGTTCCTTGGGGACACCTGGGGGCGTCTTTGAGGGGGAGGTACTGTAAGAGTGGCTCCCTCTGGTGGTCTGTCCCCTTCCTTGCATGTTCTCTCCTTATATCTTGTCTCTCAGGTTTGTGTGTCGTCTCAGGTGTTTATGATTTAGGTGATTAGGCTGTGTATATTAGTTTGCGTTTGTGTGCTTGTCTTTGTTGGGTCATTCGTCTTCCTCCCTGGTGTGTCGTTTCTTTGCTTCGTTCCCAGCTCCTTGGTTTTGTGAGTACACCTCGTCAAGTTTGAGTTCTTGTATTACAGCCACAGTTGAGCTACAGTTTAGGTATTTTTATGTTTACTGCCACGTCAGTATTTTGAGTTTTGTTATTAAAGTGTTTTTGATTTTTACTACTCGTGTCTCTGAGTATCCGTCTGCACCATTGGACTCATTCCTCCCACACCACGCTGGATCCTGACACATGTTTGCATCACAAAGTCTAAAATAAGACCAAGTTTGCTATTCAAAGTAGACAAAATAAAAACAGTTGCTCCTAAATGTTTTACTCATTCACAAAGATAAATGTTCCATTTTATATTGATTTCAGTAATTTTATCTTAGATTTACTTTAATATTTTTGAATTATTGTGCCAGGTGCTTGTGTCATTACTAGGCTTGTTATAGATTAACCGATTTGACCGGATATCCGGTTTGACAAGCTAGCAATGTGGTTGCATCGGTAGTAACCACGTAAACCGACAGCAACCAGCCACAAATTCACAGATGAACCGGTTGAAGAGACACGGACCGGTTATCGCGAGACTTGCTGGGTTTACCATGCATTTCTAAAACAACGCGAGAGCGAAGCTATTCTCACGCATGCGCCATAGCTCACCAAGACGACGAGCATGGATGTAAATAGTAGTCGCACGCGCTAGCGAGTCACCGCGAAAGATTTTCAACACATCAGCCAGACAAAAATCTAAAGTGTGGAACGTTTTTGGGTTTTACTAGAAGGACGGAAAACTCGACAAAAGCCACGCTATTTGTAAGCTATGCAGCGCACCTCTGAAGTACACTGGTAGCACAACAAACCTCGACCAGCAACATGCAACGAGGAAACAGAGAGGAGTACTGCAAACTGCTCAAGCCTCATAACAACGAGCAGGAGCGTGCAGCTGCATCACACAAAGCGACGGGTAACGTTATCACTCAATTTTACGGGCAACTCTGTGATAGTTGCAGTAGCTCTGGACCCTCGTTTTAAGTCCCTGCCTTTCCTCAGTAGCCATGATGCAGAGAAGACATTCAAAAGCCTGTCAGCAGAAACAATATCCCTGCATCACAAGGTAAATCCTCCAATACACTGTTAAAATACATCTGTGCATTCAGTTACAGTCTGCTGCGTTTTGTTGCTGTCATGTTGTTATTATTACTTATTATTATTATTATTGTTATTATTATTATATAACATGTTGTTATAAGACTCTGGAACGAGTTACCGCTGCTCATCAAACAGGCCCCCTCCCTCTCGGTTTTCAAATCCCGGTTAAAAACTCACTACCGTATTTTCCGGTGTATAGGTCGCACCTTTTTATGGTTTTTTTCAAGGCCTGCGACCTATACACCGGTGCGACCTATTTATGGATTTTTTTTCATATTTTTAGACCAATTTTTGGCTGAGTTATGGCCCTTTTTCCCTGTTGCATAAAATGGTGCAGTACCAGTTTCGGCCACCAGGGGGCAGTGCAAGTGCAGTACCAGTTTCGGCCGCTATGATCGCTAAAGAGAGGTGCTGCATCCAGATGCTGCATCTTTCAGCTCACAGTCAGCTCCACCTCCAGATGCTGCAGCTATCCTGCACTGGTTTCCACAGCAACTGCAACTCTGAGCAGATCACCTTCAGCTGCAACTGATTTGTCATTTATTAACAAAAATTAAAGTGAGACACAGTCTTACAAAAAAGGCAGCCAACAAACATTTTTTTAGGAGTCTGTAGTTTAATTTTAATGATGTTGGTGGTATTTACATTTTGAAATAAGCTGATTTGTAATAATTTATTAACAAATATCAAAGTGAGACACAGTTTTACAAAAAAGGCAGCCAACAAACATTTTTTTAGGAGTCTGTACCGGTAGTTTACTGGTAATTTTAATGATGTTGGTGGTATTTACATTTTGAAATAAGCTGATTTGTAATAATTTATTGACAAAAATTAAAGTGAGACACAGTCTTACAAAAATGGCAGCTAACAAACATTTTTTTAGGAGTCTGTAGTTTAATTTTAATGATGTTGGTGGTACTGTATTTACATTTTGAAATAAGCTGATTTGTAATAATTTATTGACAAAAATTAAAGTGAGACACAGTCTTACAAAAATGGCAGCTAACAAACATTTTTTTAGGAGTCTGTAGTTTAATTTTAATGATGTTGGTGGTATTTACATTTTGAAATAAGCTGATTTGTAATAATTTATTGACAAAAATTAAAGTGAGACACAGTCTTACAAAAATGGCAGCTAACAAATGTACCGTAGGTGCGACCTAGGTGCGACCTATACACCAGTGCGACCGGTGCGACCTATACACCGGTGCGACCTATACACCGGTGCGACCTATTTATGGATTTTTCCAGTTTATTGATAAATATTGAACACTGCGACCTATACACAGGTGCGACCTATACACCAGAAAATACGGTACTACTCCATCGCTTTCAATGCCAGCTGATTTGTATTGGATCGTTTGATTTATGAAATGTTTTTATGTTTTTCGTGTTGTACTTCATTGTCTGTGTTGTCTGTTGCGTGTTTGTTTGTCCAGCACTTTGGTGTGGACTTGTTCCTGTTTAAAGTGCTTTATAAATAAAATGGTATGGTATGGTATGGTTATTCTGCCTACTGTTTTTTTGATTGTTTACACTGCATTTAACCATACTGTACACTAAATGTAATGTCTGCATTTAACCATACTGTACACTAAATGTAATGTCATGTTTTATTTCTAGGTAACGGGGGATTCAGTTCAGAGAGGTCCAGTGCAGAGTGCAGACTGATCCATGTCAGAGTGAACTTGCAAATGGATGTCTGCAATGATGCACCCCAGACCCAAGATGAGCATACAGGTTTGTGTTTTATAACTTGTGATCAAGAATGAGCTGACTTTGTCTTAAACTTGTGCTGCATTCATTGTATCAGCATAAAACACATTCACTATAATGAGAGAATCTGCATGCACAGAAAGAGTTAAATAATAATCATGATGATAATGATATATCTTTTACACATGTACACGAGTCCCTACATAAATAAATTCTGAACATCAGGTGAAGGTTTTTACATAAAATGGTAAAGTCAGTAAAAAAAAACTTCATGGCTAACATACTCAGTAATATATGGTGCTTGCTTTCTATTTCAGATGAACCACCCTATAAAAAGAAGAAAATGTCAGCGCTGGACGAGCTGTTGGGAGAAGACTTTGAAGTGAGGATGGCAACTAGATCGGTGAGGGACCAGGCCAGTGAAGACGTCAAGAGGTACAGAGAGCATGTTTTTATATTAATCTGTGCCCACCTGCTCACACAAACTCATGTTCGCGCTGCTGTTGTTAGGCGTACTGTTCTTGCATTATGTTTTGTATTATTAAGTTCAAGTTCAAGTGTTTATTTGTCATATGCAGGTTAACACAGGGTTAACTTAGTACAATGAAATGCTCAGGATGAGAAAAAACGATTTTGACTTGCTAAAAAACACACAACAAGCAAACAGGAAATACTAAAGCATGCAATAAGGGTACAAAATAAACTACCAAAAAGTGAAACAGTAATTATAATATTTACAAAGTTTCTGAAGAGAAAAATAGTAAACAACATGGTAGAATTTTAACGGTGAAGCAGGATGAATTTGTGTGAATAACTATTTCAAGGTAGTAATGAAATATAAGCTAAAATGCACATGATCTATATTGCACATAACTACCAAACTACAGGTTGTGTGACAGGTTATTGCACAACAGGTTATTGCACAGGAGCTTTGTGCTTAGCTTATTCCTGGGTTTTTTCCCTAGTGATTTTTATTTTATTACATGCTGCTGTAACCATTTGTGCCTTTTATATTTTTTCTGTATTTTCTGTAGGAAATTTTCTTTTAGCTGGTCTTTAGGTCCATGTTTAAAAATAAACACATTTAACATGTGATTATTTTGTTTGGCTTTTTACTTTATTTTTACCAGTGCTTTACAGCACCCTTTTAGATATGATATATGTGGACTTTTACAAATTTAAAAATGCTCTAAGAATGTCACATTGATAGAAATGGTCCTTTTTTTTCATAATGAAATATTTGTCTACCGGTATATCAACAAATGTTAAAACGTAGTTATTTGAAGTTTAATCGAATCGAACCGAATCGCTTTTACACTGCATCGAATCGTTCCATTTTTAAAATAAATCGTTTTTGAATCGAATCGTAGCCTTTGTATCTAGATGTGAATCGAATCGTCTGTCACACAGAGATGTACAACCCTAGTCATTACCTGCTGTTCTTCTGCTGCTGCCTCTCAGAGTAAGTGTGTCTTGTCAACTTCAGCGTGGGTGACCAGTCTATGTTTACTGTAATAGTTACAATAGTTAGTTAATAGTTGTAATAGTTCTAATAGTTACTGTTGCACCGAGAGACTGAAACGCAATTTCAATCCTGTGTATGTCCTGTACATATTGCAGTTCTGACAATAAAGTTGACTTTGACTTGACTTTGACTTTGATGTTTGACTTCTGTGCAGGCCTTCCTGAAAATATAAATATTTCAATAGAACAAATGCAGTAACCAAAAGATGAACTTATGTTATGGGATATTTTCTGTACAGACATCATCCCACTGCTTTCTTTACATGAGAGTAACAGGGAGTTAAAATCAAAACAAACGTAAAGTTCTAGTCTGACAATGTTGCAATGTTCAAATATTATCTATATTAAATACAATGTGTCATGCATATACATACAGTACAGTATATACAGTATGTATGTACAGTATGTATGTATATACTGTATATAGTGTGTATACAGTATACACATACACACAGTGTATGTATGTACTGTAAATGTATTACACACACATGTATTTAAATTATTTATCGACAGATTTGTTTAGTAAATACTTTAACAGATATTTACTCACATTTCAGTACAATTTTAGCTTCATGTGCATTTTTCTCTTCTTTGATTCACATAATTACTTTAATAACTCTGGTTTAATGACGGGTCATGTGTTAAGAGCTGCTGTTGTTGACTGGTCTATCTTGGAAAAAAGATGTGTAAACTGTCTCAATCATATCTAACCAGCTAAATAAAGGTTTAACTAAAATAACACACAGCCAAAAAAAGTCCAGGCTGGACCAGAACCAGCACTTTGTTGAGTGTTACCTGTGGAAGTTAGCATGTAGCGTTAGCGACATGCTAAGCTAACCACAGCAGTACCATCCATCCATCCATCCATTTTCTTCCGCTTATCCGGGGTCGGGTCGCGGGGGTAGCAGCCTAAGTAGGGAGGCCCAGACTTCCCTCTCCCCAGCCACTTGGAGCAGCTCCTCTGGGGGAATCCCAAGGCGTTCCCAGGCCAGCCGAGAAACATAGTCCCTCCAGCGTGTCCTGGGTCTTCCTCTGGGTCTCCTCCCGGTGGGACATGCCCGGAACACCTCACCAGGGAGGCGTCCAGGAGGCATCCTAACCAGATGCCCGAGCCACCTCAACTGGCTCCTCTCGATGTGGAGAAGCAGCGGCTCTACTCTGAGTCCCTCCCGGATGACTGAGCTTCTAATAATAATAATAATAATGAATTCAATTTATAACGCACTTTTCATTAATGAAAATCTCAAAGTGCTACAAGGTGCAACAGAATTAAATGTCAATAAAACAAATAATAAAACAGTTAAAATCAATAACAGTATCAGCTAAGATCAAAAGTAGAATCATGAGGAGGTAGAGTATGCTCGGTTGAAAAGAAAGGTCTTCAAGCCGCTCTTAAAGTCAACCACAGATTGTGGGGCTCTCAGACAGTCAGGAAGAGAGTTCCACAGGCGGGGGGCAGCCACACTGAAAGCCCGGTCTCCCATGGTCCTTAATTTGGTTCTCGGAATGTGAAGGAGATTACTGTTCTGTGACCGCAGCGAACGGGTGGATGAGTATGGAATAAGAATATCCTTCAGATAATCCGGTGAAGTTCCGTGTAAGCATTGATGTGTAATGAGAGCTGTTTTGTATTGAATTCTGTAGGCGACAGGAAGCCAATGAAGGTTATGGAGAATGGGCGTAATATGTTCAAATTTCCGAACTCTCAACAAGATCCTTGCTTCTCACCTTATCTAAGGGAGAGTCCAGCCACTCTGCGGAGAAAACTCATTTCAGCCGCTTGTATCCGCGATCTCGTTCTTTCGGTCACAACCCAAAGCTCATAGTAATAGATGAGGGTGGGAACATAGATCGATTGGTAAATTGACAGCTTTGCCTTTTGACTCAGCTCTCTCTTCACCACGACAGACCGGTACAGTGCCCGCTTCACTGCGGACGCTGCACCTATCCGTCTATCGATCTCACGCTCCAGTTTTCCCTCATTCGTGAACAAGACCCCGAGATACTTAAACTCCTCCACTTGGGGCAGGACCTCCTCCCCGACCCGGAGAGGGCACGCTACCATTTTCCGGCTCAAGACAGCAGTACACGGTGCTAAATCATGAAAAAAAAACAGCTCCATCACAGACAGTATACTCTAACATTGTTCTGACATTGTGTCACAAAATGATTTATGTAGAATATTTTGTTTACCAGACAAAAACACGACGTCTTCCAGAGCAGATCCGAGCCAGACACAGAGTCAGACAGAGGAAGGAGCTGCAGTCAGCTACTCCGAGGGAGATAAATCCTTCAGTTTACTTATTTTTGGGATTAAGTGAAATTGGTAAATGGAGCTTATTTATATAGCTCTTTCCAGCCTCCTGTGAGGAGCCCCAAAGCGCTTTACAATACCAGCCATCCACCCATTCATACACACATTCATACACCGGTAGTGGTAGCCTGTCTTGCAAGGCGCCATCCAGACCTACCGGGAGCAACTCGGGGTTAAGTGTCTTGCCCAGGGACACAATGACACATGGTGAGCGGACGCGGGATTCGAACCTCCAACCATTACCAATGTGCCACGGCCGCCCAAACGTCTACCCGACTGGAACACCCACTGACCCAACACGAAGTAACCATTGCAATTAATTAGAAATAAACAAAAAAAAAAACGTGAAAAATACACAGCCAGTAGACTACGTTGTCTGCTACACGTAGGTTTGTTCCGCCTCCACGCATGAGGGTCTACCCGGAAATAACACAGATGTTACGTCACATGGGAACTATGTATTGTACTCTTTTAATTTAACTCAGCAGGTAATCGGTCCAACCCAAGAACATGGTCACACGCTGGACCTCGTTTTAACACGATGTCTCTGTTTCTAATCTGGCAATCGGTGACAATGTTTTGTCAGATCACATGCCTGTCTTGTTTGACTTCACCCCCCGCCCCCCCTTGTCCTACTGCTAAGCCGTGCGCTCCTGCACGTATCACTTGTGCCATTAACCATTTCACTGCTGCTTGTTTTAATGAAGCTTTTAACTCTGAGAGGATCTAATAGCTCCTGGTGTCTCCTTCTACCGAGGAGCTAATCTCTCAGTTTAACTCTGTCTGTTTAAATGTTCTGGACCGTGTTGTTCCCCTTAAAACCGGAAAAACGAAATTTAAATCAGAGCCATGGCTGGATGATATCACTCGAGCCGTTAGACAGCAGTGTCAGAGAGCGGAATGCAGGTGGAGGAAGGACGGGCTGCAGGTTTTGTTTCAAATGTTAAGGGAGAGTTGGCATCGCTATCAGAAAACTGTTAAAGCTGCTAAATCTAAATTATTTCCTGATATAATTGTCTCCAACTCCCACAACCTGAGCTCTTTTTTCCACCCTGAACACAGTTCTACACCTCAGTGAGCTTGCACCTCTGGAAGCCTCAACTGAACTATGTGAAAACTTCTTCCATTTCTTTTTAGAAAAAGTTACAAACACTCGGGCACTCATTTGTCCACAAACTCATGACCCGTCCATCCCATCTCAGTGTAGCTGTGTTTGACCACTTTGAGCCCATCTCTTTCTCTTCACTGGAGCAGGTAATGTGCAACATGAATCCTTCTTGTTCCCCCTTTGATGTGGTCCCCCCTCAATTACTAAAGGAGGTTTTTCCTACACTAGGCCCTTCTATTCTCGCTATTGTGAATAGCAGTTTATCCTCAGGTGTGGTCTCAAAAACCTTTAAACATGCTGCTGTCCAGTCTCTCCTAAAAAAAACCTAACCTTGACCCCTCGGTGGTGTCCAACTTTCGACCTGTCTCCAAACTCCCATTCACCTCTACACTACTGGAAAACGTTTTTGATTCTCAGTTGAAATGGTTCTTGGACGACCACGCCATCCTAGAGTTGTTCCAATCTGGCTTCAAATCTCTCCATAGCGCTGAAACTGCCCTACGGAAGGTTTTTAATGACATTTTCATAGCCACAGACACAGGTGATTATGTGCTGTTTGTCTTACTGGACCTTACATCCGTTTTTGACACCCACGACCACAACATCCTCATTTCTAGGCTGAAGCAGTGGGTGGGCATCACAGGGTCAGCCCTCAAATGGTTTGAGTCCTATCTCTCAGAAAGAACCTTTTGTGTCAATATCAACAATTTCAGTTCAGCATCTACAGTGCTTCAGTGGGGGGTACCGCAGGGGTCCATCCTCAGTCCCCTTCTCTTCTCAATATACTTGCTGCCACTAGGTGCTATTTTCCGCAAACACAACATAGTCTTTCGTTTCTATGCCAATGTTTGTCAAATTTACTTCCCCCTGAGGCACAGAGGCTCACGCTCTATTCAACCTCTTCTTGACTACCCGACCGACATCGATGATCAGATGGCTTAAACTTCTTAAGTTTCAACGAGAAGAAGTCTGAAGTCATGTTGTTCCACCCCAATGGCTCATTCACGAACCACGACATTGACCTTCTTTCTCTAGCCCCGCTAAAGAAGCAAAGGGTCACTAATCTGGGGGTGATAATGGACCCTTCCCTGAAACTTAACAGCCATGTGAACATGATTGTTAAACCTGTTTTTTTCAGCTGAGGCGGCTGTCTAAGCTGAAGCCGATACTATCCAAAAAGAACCTTGAGACAGTAATCCATGCTTTCATAACATTGAGGCTCAATTACTGCAGTTCACTTCTGTTTGGAATCAGTCAGTCTTCCATTGCACGTCTACAGCTGGTTCAGAATGCTGCAGCTCGATTTTTAACACTAATTTGACTAAGGCTACGCTTTTTTGCGCAAGGGAACTTGGCTTCTAAATCCCCCGGTCCCTTTCAGTGGGCTATATAATGTCGATTCACATGCTAATGACCCTGCTAATGACCCATTAATTCTACACCTACACCCCCCACCCCCTACCCCTCAGTCCAAAATCCTTGGACCCAGTGCAAGCCTTGTATAACACATAAGCATTTATCGCTGCCAGGTCAAGCATGTTGTAGAACACGGCAATGGGCCGCACCGTATATAAATGTGCAATCTGGTCCATTATACCGGTATGTCAGTTGACCTCAGGTCATGTGACCTGTGTTGGTCCGTCAGTTTACCTCAGGTCATGTGACCTGAGTTGGTCCGTCAGTTGACTTCATGTCGTGTGACCTGTGTTGTTTTGTCAGTTGACCTCAGGTCATGTGACCTGTGTTGGTCCGTCACTTGACCTCAGGTCATGTGACCTGTGTCGGTCCGTCAGTTGACCTCAGGTCATGTGACCTATGTCGGTCCATCAGTTGACCTCAGGTCATGTGACCTGTATCTGTCCGTCAGTTGACTTCAGGTCATGTGACCTATGTCGGTCTGTCAGTTGACCTCATGCCATGTGACCTATGTCGGTACGTCAATTGACCTCATGTTCTGTGACCTGTGTCGATTTGTCAGTTGACCTCAGGTATGTGACCTGTGTTGGTCCGTCAGTTGACTTCATGTCATGTGACCTGTGTCGTTGTGTCAGTTGACCTCAGGTCATGTGACCTGTGTTGGTCCATCACATGACCTGAGACCTGTGTCGGTCCGTCAGTTGACCTCAGGTCATATGACCTGTGTCGGTCCGTCAGTTGACCTCATGTCGTGTGACCTGTGTCGGTCCGTCAGTTGACCTCAGGTCATGTGATCTGTGTTGGTCCGTCAGTTGACTTCATGTCGTGTGACCTGTCGGTCCGTCAGTTGACCTCAGGTCATGTGACCTGTGTCGGTCCGTCAGTTGACTTCATGTCATGTGACCTATGTCGTTGTGTCAGTTGACCTCAGGTCATGTGACCTGTGTCGGTCCGTCAGTTGACTTCATGTCATGTGACCTATGTTGTTTTGTCAGTTGACCTCAGGTCACGTGACCTGTGTTGGTCTGTCACTTGACCTCAGGTCATGTGACCTGTGTCGGTCCATCAGTTGACCTCAGGTCACGTGACCTCTGTCGGTCTGTCAGTTGACCTCATGCCATGTGACCTATGTCGGTACGTCAATTGACCTCATGTTCTGTGACCTGTGTCGATTTGTCAGTTGACCTCAGGTCATGTGACCTGTGTTGGTCCGTCAGTTGACTTCATGTCATGTGACCTGTGTCGTTGTGTCAGTTGACCTCAGGTCATGTGACCTGTGTTGGTCCATCACATGACCTGAGACCTGTGTCGGTCCGTCAGTTGACCTCAGGTCATGTGACCTGTGTCGGTCCGTCAGTTGACCTCATGTCGTGTGACCTGTGTCGGTCCGTCAGTTGACCTCAGGTCATGTGATCTGTGTTGGTCCGTCAGTTGACTCATGTCGTGTGACCTATGTCGGTCCGTCAGTTGACCTCAGGTCATGTGACCTGTGTCGGTCCGTCAGTTGACTTCATGTCATGTGACCTATGTCGTTGTGTCAGTTGACCTCAGGTCATGTGACCTGTGTCGGTCCGTCAGTTGACTTCATGTCGTGTGACCTGTGTCGTTTTGTCAGTTGACCTCAGGTCATGTGACCTGTGTTGGTCCGTCACTTGACCTCAGGTCATGTGACCTGTGTCGGTCCATCAGTTGACCTCAGGTCATGTGACCTGTGTCGGTCCGTCAGTTGACTTCATGTCGTGTGACCTGTGTCGTTTTGTCAGTTGACCTCAGGTCATGTGACCTGTGTTGGTCCGTCACTTGACCTCAGGTCATGTGACCTATGTCGGTCCGTCAGTTGACCTCAGGTCATGTGACCTGTGTCGGTCCGTCAGTTGACCTCAGGTCATGTGACCTGTGTCGGTCCGTCAGTTGACCTCATGTCGTGTGACCTGTGTCGGTCCGTCAGTTGACCTCAGGTCATGTGACCTGTGTCGGTCCGTCAGTTGACTTCATGTCATGTGACCTGTGTCGTTGTGTCAGTTGACCTCAGGTCATGTGACCTGTGTTGGTACGTCAGTTGACCTCATGCCGTGTGACCTGTGTCGGTCCATCAGTTGACTTCATGTCATGTGACCTGTGTCGTTGTGTCAGTTGACCTCAGGTCATGTGACCTGTGTTGGTACGTCAGTTGACCTCATGCCATGTGACCTGTGTCGGTCCGTCAGTTGACCTCAGGTCATGTGACCTATGTCGGTCCATCAGTTGACCTCAGGTCATGTGACCTATGTCGGTCCGTCAGTTGACTTCATGTCGTGTGACCTGTGTCGTTTTGTCAGTTGACCTCAGGTCATGTGACCTGTGTTGGTCCGTCACTTGACCTCAGGTCATGTGACCTATGTCGGTCTGTCAGTTGACCTCATGCCATGTGACCTATGTCGGTACGTCAATTGACCTCATGTTCTGTGACCTGTGTCGATTTGTCAGTTGACCTCAGGTCATGTGACCTGTGTTGGTCCGTCAGTTGACTTCATGTCATGTGACCTGTGTCGTTGTGTCAGTTGACCTCAGGTCATGTGACCTGTGTTGGTCCATCACATGACCTGAGACCTGTGTCGGTCCGTCAGTTGACCTCAGGTCATGTGACCTATGTCGGTCCGTCAGTTGACCTCAGGTCATGTGACCTGTGTCAGTCCGTCAGTTGACCTCAG
Source organism: Garcialebias charrua (assembly GCA_038048925.1). Classification (NCBI taxonomy): domain Eukaryota; kingdom Metazoa; phylum Chordata; class Actinopteri; order Cyprinodontiformes; family Rivulidae; genus Garcialebias; species Garcialebias charrua. The sequence goes on along the minus strand of JBBPBX010026155.1, from coordinate 3,932 downwards.
GTCATGTGACCTATGTCGGTCCGTCAGTTGACTTCATGTCGTGTGACCTGTGTCGTTTTGTCAGTTGACCTCAGGTCATGTGACCTGTGTTGGTCCGTCACTTGACCTCAGGTCATGTGACCTATGTCGGTCCGTCAGTTGACCTCATGCCATGTGACCTATGTCGGTACGTCAATTGACCTCATGTGTGACCTGTGTTTTGTCAGTTGACCTCAGGTCATGTGACCTGTGTTGGTCCGTCAGTTGACTTCATGTCATGTGACCTGTGTCGTTGTGTCAGTTGACCTCAGGTCATGTGACCTGTGTTGGTCCATCACATGACCTCAGGTCATGTGACCTGTGTCGGTCCGTCAGTTGACCTCAGGTCATGTGACCTGTGTCGGTCCGTCAGTTGACCTCAGGTCATGTGACCTGTGTCGGTCCGTCAGTTGACCTCAGGTCATGTGACCTATGTCGGTCCGTCAGTTGACCTCAGGTCATGTGACCTGTGTCGGTCCGTCAGTTGACCTCATGTCGTGTGACCAGTGTCGGTCCGTCAGTTGACTTCATGTCGTGTGACCTGTGTCGTTTTGTCAGTTGACCTCAGGTCATGTGACCTGTGTTGGTCCGTCACTTGACTTTAGGTCATGTGACCTATGTCGGTCCGTCAGTTGACTTCATGTCATGTGACCTGTGTCGGTCCGTCAGGTGACGGACAACAATAGGTCAAGCATGTTGTAGAACACAGCAATGGGCCACCTGCATGTGTCGGAACGCACCGTATATACATGTGCCAAGGACAAGGAGAGAGACAGTACTTGTAAGCAAAATAATTTATTTGACAGAACATCAGGGTTATAGGATAATCAGCACAGCAGAATAAGACAATTGTATGCATAAACATTGTTCTGGAGCAGACAAAGCTTTCCGTTCAGTGGATGTCCCAAAATGTTCAACTGTGAGATAACTTCAGGGTCTGTTATGTGTGAATTCAGGTCAGGGCCTCTCTTCTGACTATGCCTCCTACCCACTGCCCCCTTTGTCGAGCGGCCGAAGCGGCCGGATAACACCGGTTTACATTCAAAGTCTATGGAGGAGACGCGTGGAGTCACGGCGAACAAGGAAGCGGCGAGATTCGAGTGATCGAAGCGGCGCGACGGCAGCCTGCACACGCACGCGCGCGTCGCCGTCGAGCCGCAGACGTCCCAAATGTTGATCTCTGGCGGCTCGACGCATCCGGCAAACAGTCGGGAGAGCCTCGCTATCTGATTACACAACCACAACGGGACTTTTTTCGGACTTTTTAAACTCACCGGATCGAGCCTCCAGGAATTGGACCCAAACTCCGGTAAGAAACGTGGCATTTTTACAGTTGCTGCTGACAGGCTGCTGTCCTCTCCAGTGTAGATCACCCCAAACATAAAAAAAAGTTTTAATCTCATCGAAGACCGTCGGAGGTGCAGTTAAAACAACAACTGAACCCGGAAAACAAGCCAGAGACCCCTCCCTCTGCTACCCCCTAGTGTACGTCATCAGACGGTGTTCAGTGGTTCAGTGGGACCGTGACCAGCGGCAAAAAGGGGACGGCAGGCGCGTTTCGAGTTGTGCAGTGGGTAGGAGGCATGAGGGGGGAAGTGCAAGCAGTCTTACTTACCTGGTGGAAACATTGGAATGCAGTCTGGTGTGGTGGGGGTGTCTGAGTTGTGTGCACGCATATTTATAACAAAAGGCAGTTAATGGCCAACTAATGGTTGAAGAGAAGGAGGGGGTTTGTCCTCAGGTTCTTGAAATCTCAGTCATTCTAGTGTTAAGTGGTACAGGCCATCGAGAGCACATCACACCAGTTATGGCCTCCCTGCACTGGCTACCCATTCACCTTCGGATCTAGTTTAAAATACTCATATATGTTTTTAAATCTCTGAACAATTCCGTTGCACCTTATCTCACTGACCTTTGGCAACCATATGTCCCACCGCACTCTCTGAGGTCAGCAGAACCTCGGATTCAGGAGGAGCAGTGCGGTTCTCGTCCAGGTCGTGGAACACTGGACCAGCTCTACACCCTCAGCAGGGTCCTGGAGGGTGCATGGGAGTTTGCCCAACCAGTTTACATGTGCTTTGTGGACTTGGAGAAGGCATTCGACCGCGTCCCTTGGGGTGTCCTGTGGGGGGTACTCTGGGAGTATGGGATGAATGGTAAATGGAGCTTATTTATATAGCGCTTTCCAGCCCCCTATGAGGGGCCCCAAAGCACTTTACAATACCAACCATCCACCCATTCATACACACATTCGTACACTGGTAGCGGCAGACTGCCATGCAAGGCGCTTTCCAGTCCTACCGGGAGCAACTCTGGGTTAAGTGTCTTACCCAGGGACACAACGACACATGGTGTGGGAAACCGGGATTCGAACCTCCAACCTTCCGATCGGGGGACGACTGCCATTACCACTACGCCACAGCTGCCCAAGGGTACCAGGCCCTTTGATACAGGCTGTTAGGTCCCTGTACAACTGGTGTCAGAGCTTGGTCCGCATTGCTGTCAGTAAGTCAGGCTCGTTTCCAGTGAGAGTTGGACTCCGCCAAGGTTGCCCTTTGTCAACGATTCTGTTCATAACTTTTAGGGACAGAATTTCTAGGCGCAACCAAGGTGTTGAGGGGATCCGTTTTGGTGGCCTTAGAATCACTTCTCTGTTTTTTGCAGATTATGTGGTCCTATTGGCTTCATCAGGTTGTGATCTACAGCTTTCCCTGGAGCGGTTTGCAGCAGAGTGTGACGCGGCCGGGATGAGGATAAGTTCCTCCAAATCCGAGGCCATGGTCTTGAGCCGGAAAAGGGTAGCATGCCTTCTCCGGGTCGGGGAGGAGGTCCTACCCCAAGTGGAGGAGTTTAAGTATCTCGGGGTCTTGTTCACGAATGAGGGAAAACTGGAGCGTGAGATCGATAGGCGGATAGGTGCAGCATCCGCAGTGAAGCGGGCGCTGTACCGGTCTGTCGTGGTGAAGAGAGAGCTGAGTCAAAGGCAAAGCTCTCAATTTACCGATCGATCTACGTTCCCACCCTCATCTATGGTCATGAGCTTTGGGTTGTGACCGAAAGAACGAGATCTTGGATACAAGCGGCTGAAATGAGTTTTCTCCGCAGGGTGTCTGGACTCTCCCTTAGAGATAGGGTGAGAAGCTCAGTCATCCGGGAGGGACTCAGAGTAGAGCCGCTGCTTCTCCACATCAAGAGGAGCCAGTTGAGGTGGCTTGGGCATCTGGTTAGGATGCCTCCTGGACGCCTCCCTGGTGAGGTGTTCCGGGCATGTCCTACTGGGAGGAGACCCAGAGGAAGACCCAGGACATGCTAGAGGGACTATAGCCGTTTTTGCACTGCACAGCCCTCCCAGTTTGTGTTAACCACAGGCATAACACAAACTCCTTTTTTATCCAATAAAAGACAAACATAAAATAAGTTCAACCAAGTGAGGATCGAACCCGACTCGAGATAAAGTTTAGAGTGGCAACCCGATGGGCTTCCAGTGAACCACCGAGGCGTGTTGCTCTTTCCAGAAGTCCACTTTTTTTTTTTATAAATTAACCGCCCCTCATAAAATCCTGGCTACGCGCAAGAGTTAGAGAATATTTGTTATATTTTAATGAAATTCAGCTCGCGCTGAAAGGCAAAAATGCTCTGTATGGGTGCGCGCTTCGTGTTATTTACGTTCTAAAATAAGCCGAATTGTAATCAGTTATTAACAAAAATTAAACTCTGAAACACTAATATATATATTCAGCTAACAATTTTTTTAGGCGTTTCTGTAGTTAAAATTTAATGAAATTCAGCTCGCGCTAAGGTTGTTGTTAGAGGAGTTGATGACTCAACACGCAGCAGTCCCGCCTCTGCTGCAAACAACAAACCAAAGTGTGAGCAGTACATGACGTAAAAACTGGGCCCGGGAGCTCGTCCCG
>JBBPBX010026154.1:27355-38329 GCA_038048925.1 Garcialebias charrua | reverse complement strand
AACAGATCAGCAGCAACATGAAACAGATCAGCAGCAACATGAAACAGATCAGCAGCAACATGAAACAGATCAGCAGCAACATGAAACAGATCAGCAGCAACATGAAACAGATCAGCAGCAACATGAAACAGATCAGCAGCAACATGAAACAGATCAGCAGCAACATGAAACAGATCAGCAGCAACATGAAACAGATCAGCAGCAACATGAAACAGATCAGCAGCAACATGAAACAGATCAGCAGCAACATGAAACAGATCAGCAGCAACATGAAACAGATCAGCAGCAACATGAAACAGATCAGCAGCAACATGAAACAGATCAGCAGCAACATGAAACAGATCAGCAGCAACATGAAACAGATCAGCAGCAACATGAAACAGATCAGCAGCAACATGAAACAGATCAGCAGCAACATGAAACAGATCAGCAGCAACATGAAACAGATCAGCAGCAACATGAAACAGATCAGCAGCAACATGAAACAGATCAGCAGCAACATGAAACAGATCAGCAGCAACATGAAACAGATCAGCAGCAACATGAAACAGATCAGCAGCAACATGAAACAGATCAGCAGCAACATGAAACAGATCAGCAGCAACATGAAACAGATCAGCAGCAACATGAAACAGATCAGCAGCAACATGAAACAGATCAGCAGCAACATGAAACAGATCAGCAGCAACATGAAACAGATCAGCAGCAACATGAAACAGATCAGCAGCAACATGAAACAGATCAGCAGCAACATGAAACAGATCAGCAGCAACATGAAACAGATCAGCAGCAACATGAAACAGATCAGCAGCAACATGAAACAGATCAGCAGCAACATGAAACAGATCAGCAGCAACATGAAACAGATCAGCAGCAACATGAAACAGATCAGCAGCAACATGAAACAGATCAGCAGCAACATGAAACAGATCAGCAGCAACATGAAACAGATCAGCAGCAACATGAAACAGATCAGCAGCAACATGAAACAGATCAGCAGCAACATGAAACAGATCAGCAGCAACATGAAACAGATCAGCAGCAACATGAAACAGATCAGCAGCAACATGAAACAGATCAGCAGCAACATGAAACAGATCAGCAGCAACATGAAACAGATCAGCAGCAACATGAAACAGATCAGCAGCAACATGAAACAGATCAGCAGCAACATGAAACAGATCAGCAGCAACATGAAACAGATCAGCAGCAACATGAAACAGATCAGCAGCAACATGAAACAGATCAGCAGCAACATGAAACAGATCAGCAGCAACATGAAACAGATCAGCAGCAACATGAAACAGATCAGCAGCAACATGAAACAGATCAGCAGCAACATGAAACAGATCAGCAGCAACATGAAACAGATCAGCAGCAACATGAAACAGATCAGCAGCAACATGAAACAGATCAGCAGCAACATGAAACAGATCAGCAGCAACATGAAACAGATCAGCAGCAACATGAAACAGATCAGCAGCAACATGAAACAGATCAGCAGCAACATGAAACAGATCAGCAGCAACATGAAACAGATCAGCAGCAACATGAAACAGATCAGCAGCAACATGAAACAGATCAGCAGCAACATGAAACAGATCAGCAGCAACATGAAACAGATCAGCAGCAACATGAAACAGATCAGCAGCAACATGAAACAGATCAGCAGCAACATGAAACAGATCAGCAGCAACATGAAACAGATCAGCAGCAACATGAAACAGATCAGCAACATGAAACAGATCAGCAGCAACATGAAACAGATCAGCAGCAACATGAAACAGATCAGCAGCAACATGAAACAGATCAGCAGCAACATGAAACAGATCAGCAGCAACATGAAACAGATCAGCAGCAACATGAAACAGATCAGCAGCAACATGAAACAGATCAGCAGCAACATGAAACAGATCAGCAGCAACATGAAACAGATCAGCAGCAACATGAAACAGATCAGCAGCAACATGAAACAGATCAGCAGCAACATGAAACAGATCAGCAGCAACATGAAACAGATCAGCAGCAACATGAAACAGATCAGCAGCAACATGAAACAGATCAGCAGCAACATGAAACAGATCAGAAGCAACATGAAACAGATCAGCAGCAACATGAAACAGATCAGAAGCAACATGAAACAGATCAGCAGCAACATGAAACAGATCAGCAGCAACATGAAACAGATCAGCAGCAACATGAAACAGATCAGCAGCAACATGAAACAGATCAGCAGCAACATGAAACAGATCAGCAGCAACATGAAACAGATCAGCAGCAACATGAAACAGATCAGCAGCAACATGAAACAGATCAGCAGCAACATGAAACAGATCAGCAGCAACATGAAACAGATCAGCAGCAACATGAAACAGATCAGCAGCAAAAACAGATAGCAGCATGAAACAGATCAGCAGCAACATGAAACAGATCAGCAGCAACATGAAACAGATCAGCAGCAACATGAAACAGATCAGCAGCAACATGAAACAGATCAGCAGCAACATGAAACAGATCAGCAGCAACATGAAACAGATCAGCAGCAACATGAAACAGATCAGCAGCAACATGAAACAGATCAGCAACATGAAACAGATCAGCAGCAACATGAAACAGATCAGCAGCAACATGAAACAGATCAGCAGCAACATGAAACAGATCAGCAGCAACATGAAACAGATCAGCAGCAACATGAAACAGATCAGCAGCAACATGAAACAGATCAGCAGCAACATGAAACAGATCAGCAGCAACATGATGTGATATTTCACAGTGATTATCCTGGTTAGATATTCATGAGTCTAACAGCCTCAGGGTAGAAGCTGTTCCTCAGTCTAGTGGTTCTACACTTAATGCTCCTCAACCTCCTTCCTGAGGGGAGTGGGGCAAAAAGTGTGTGTGCTGGGTGAGTGTGGTCCTTCATGATGCAGGTGGCCCTCTTCCTGCATCTGGAGGTGTAGATGTCTGTGATGGTGGTTTTGAGCTTTCTTGATCAGGCTGGTGGTGTTGTTGCTCCAGCTGAGAACAGTTTGTTGAAGCTTATTTCAAAGAAAACAATGTTTTTGAAGAAACTGATTGGATCTATAGGAAAAATATTTCTAAAGAAGGCCAGATACTTTGAAAACTAAAGAAGTTGCATTTTTATTTATTAATTTATTAACCTTCATTTAACCAGGCAAATCCCATTGAGATCACAGATCTCTTTTGCAGAGGAGGCCTGGGACTGAAGGCAGACTAACTTGCACGTTTTTGTTCTGTGGGAGGAAACTGGAGTACCCGAAGAAAACCCACGCATGCACGAGAAGAACATGCAAGAACCTGCTAAAATGCAATGTGAATTCTTATTGCAGAAGACCTTCCTGAAAAACAGCTGAAATTAACCAAAACAACACGGTGAAATTTAGCTGAAAAGGAAGAACAAGCCTAAATTAACAGAAGTAAGCAGAAAAACACATTTGCTGAGTTAGGTTTAAATAAACAGAAATGAGCACTGAAATTAGCTTAAAAAAAGAAAAGGCTGAAATTAGCATAAAAAATATCTGAAAGTATCTGAAAAGGCAGGAAAAAACTTAAATTACCAGAAAGAAGTGGAAGGAGCTGAAATGAGCTAAAGAAAAATGTGGAATTAGCTGAAAAAGCTCAATTTACCACAAAACAGCTAAATAGTAGCTGAAATAGCAGAAAAAGCTGAAACTAGCAGAAATAAGCTTAAAGGAGTATAAAAGCTTAAATGAGCAGAAATAAGTTAATTAGGCTGAAAGTAGCAGAAATTACCAAGAAAAGCTTGAATTTATCTGAAAACAGCTGAGATTAGCTAACAAATGCTAAAAATGTAGCTGAAAATGTAGATCAAGCTTTAATTAGCAAAAGAAAGCAGAAAGGATGCATGTTTGCCCAATTATTCATTCATTCAACCTTTATTTATACAGGCTATCCTCGTTGAGTCACGGGGACTCATTTACAAGAGGGACCTGTCTCACTCACACCAAACAACCATCCACTCTCACACTCACACCTAGGGTCAATTTAGAGTCACCAATCAGCCTAACAAGCATGTTTTTTGGTCTGTGGGAGGAAACCGGAGTACCCGGAGGAAACCCACGCATGCACGGGGAGAACATGCAAACTCCACCCAGAAAGGCCCCGGACCGGGATTTGAACCGGCAACCTTCTCGCTGAGAGGCAGCAGCTCTACCAGTTGTGCCACCGTGCTGCCCACAATTAGGTTGAAAGAAGCAGAAATGAACACAAAGAAGTGGATATTATCTGACAGAAGCTGAAATTAGAAAAAAATAACAGCTGAAAAGTAGCTAAAAAAGGAGAATGAAGCTTAAATTAGCAGAAGGAAGTGGAGAGAGCACATTTTTTCTGAATCAGGCAGAAAAAAGTTTAAATGAGTTAAAAATAATGTGGGTTTGGCTGAAAAAACTATAATTGGCATAAAAACAGTTAAATATTAGCAGAAAAGGCTGTGAGAAAATGTAGTGACTTATAGTCCAGAAATTACGGTATTTCAAAATGCTAAAGTTGCATCAATATCAGAAGTCGCAGCAGGATTGTCCTGAAAGAGCCGAACGTTTTGATTTACGATTTGTTGGAATAGCTGAAAACTGCAGGATGGGAAAGATGCTGAAAAACGTCCAGAATAGTTTAAGGCAACTGGAAGAAGTCCAAATACGGAATAATAAATCTAAACAGGATCACAATAGTGTGAATGCTTATTAATTATTATTGACTTATTGTGAAAGTTATAAAAGTTTTAAAGTCACAGCAGGTGAACGGTTAAAACAACACGAAGTGTGGACGACGTAGTCAGATTTAAAAACATCTATGATGAACCCATAAAGAAATATTTTTTCTTCTTTCTGCTACGCTTCATTTTATTTATAAATTGTATACGCCTAATTTGTGGGATTGTTTTGTGTTGTATTTTAAAATGAATAAATTTGAATAAAAAATAAAATAAAGAAATAAACCTTCAGTGGGATGAAAGGAGACAGAAGAACAGTCAGAAACAACAAACGTTTAAAAATCACAGATTTAAAAATAATCTCTTGAGATGAACTGGATCAACATTTACAGTATTTTCCGGTGTATAGGTCGCACCTTTTTATGTTTTTTTTCAAGGCCTGCGACCTATATATGGCTTGTTATCACTTTTGGCGAAACACATTTTAAAATCCAGCTCATTTCACAATTACGTTCATTTATTAAAGCTACTATATGTAACTTTTCTAACAATATATTTTTAACATATTTCTTCACTCTGTCACTAGATTGATGTTAGAGAGGTAATCTCTGAAAAAAACTAAAAAAAAATATTGTCCCCTTGCTTCTCCAGGTGGTAAATAAGCATTTCTAAAAAGAAAAAGTGACCCGCCATTTTCCAGCCAATAAAAACAAAGTTTGTAACCAGCCAATAAAAACCGAGCTTGAATTTGAATCAGCCAATAAAAACAGAGCTTGAATTTGAATTTTAACAGACCACAAGGGGGCAGAGCCACATATGGCTCTGAGGGGGAGGGATCAGAAGTTCAAGTTCAAGTTCACTTTATTAGGTCCCCAAGGGGCGATTCATCTACAACAGGTAGAGGTGGTGAGACAGCCAGCACATTCATACAGCTATAAAACAGAATAAAAAGTACCATCAAAACAAAATACATAAAACATTACTAAAAAGGTACAGCATAATAAAAGCAAACTATTCATCCTTAAAAACATGAAGTTAAGATTTCCAAGATAAAAATATGTAAAAGGAGATAAGCTTAAAACCTAGTTTTTGTTTAAAAATCCAATAGCTGAGGGGATGAAGGAGTTTTTTAATCTGTTCGTTCTGCATTTAGGTAGGCCATATCTTCTGCCTGAAGGCAAAAGATTGAACTGAGCATGTAGAGGATGAGTGGGATCTGCCAAAAATTTTTTAGCTTTTGATGTAGATCTTGATTTAAATAGATCCATGATGTTGTTCATTTGAGTCCCTATTATTTTCCCGCATTCTTTGATGACACCCTGTAAGCGATTACGGTTTTTCAAATTCAACATCCCAAACCAGCAGAGAAATGAAAAAGTCAGAACAGATTCAATAAAGCAGCTGTAAAACATTTTCATGAATGCTTTGCTTGTTGAAATTTTTTCTAAGTGCTGATGTTCTACAGAAACTGCAGACTGAACCTTTAAGGAAAAGTTCAGCTCAGACACATATTTGTTATAATTTTTATCAAACAAATAATTTTTTTAAGTGTTAATTTTCTTAAAAGCCTTGCTGTGCACTCCTGTGGCAGACATTTGCAGCAGAGCTAAACGTAGGTGCGACCTATCTAGGGATTTTTCCAATCTATTGGTGATAATTGGATGGTGCACCGGTACACCGGTGCGACCTATACACCAGAAAATACGGTAATTAAAAAGAGACGTTTTGAGTGTGGTGTTAGAGGAGCTGATGTTCATTTCTGACATCTGAAGGTTTCTGACTCTGGTTCTGGTCCAGGAACCATCAGAACTCTGAGTGCTCCACCGGGTCGCTCTGGGCCCACATGATGAGCCTGTCCGGAGTCTGTTCTGATCCAAACAGCATCTGTTTACAGCTGCAGGACCCGCAGCCACGGACAAGTCGTTCTGATGAAATGAGGCGATGGTCGTCTGTGGAAAACTTGTTTTGGTGGTCAAATGATAAACGGAGGTGCTGACCCGCCTCCGGGTCCAGAGGTTTGAAGGTCCAAAGTCTGATGGACCACAAATAGAGCACCAGAGCAAACACTCTCATTCAAATCCACGGTTTCAGATTTTTACTAAACAAACAAACTCATTTCTGCTGCTTAAAACAACAAAACCTCAAGTAGTTTTTAAATTACCGTAAATAAATGAGCATTATTTCCAAAGGGAGTAATCAGGTGACTGCAGTTTGCCTCTCTGCCTGGTAGTTTGTCTGTTTTTACAGTTTATGATGAATTAAATGTACAACGGTCTCGTGCAGCAGCTGACTGGTGGCACTTGAGTCTTTTCTTGTGAGGGTTCATGAAGCGAATGTGTCAGCGGCCACGATGGTGATGTGTGCTGATGGATGCCCCGGCCTTCATTAGTAAATGTAAACACCCGAGAGCTGTTGGAGACGACGAGTAAAAAATAGCCTCATTAGAGTCAATGTGATGAACGAGTCGTGAACGTCACACGTTGAACCAGCGCAGACCTCGTTTTCAGGCCCTCCTGAGGAATCTAACAGCGTGTTGCTCATGGGCTTCTACTGAAAACTGGTCCAGGCGTCGGGGGGTTGTTGTATTTGGAGCTTATTAATTAATTATTCCTTAATCCAGTGGTGATTTTAGCTTCGAAACTCCACTAAACTTTAACTCAGCACCCCTGAAAAATAAAGAAACCATCATTAGGATTTTGTAAGTTCTCAAATCTTAGATTCACCTAAATATTTAATAAATTTGAAATAAGTTTGGATTAAATGATGACACTCTTAAACAGGTCGGTAAAATCTATGATTTATTTTTTATTTTTTTTAGCATGAGTCGAATCCTCAACATCACCTGTCAGTCAATCCAGTGCAATTGTCAACAAGTGACCAATCAGAGACCTCAATTTGTCCCAAAGGTAAACGCCCCTTAACCGCAGGAGCTCCACCCCCTTTTCCTCCGACAACATTGTCAGGTTTTGTATTACAGACGCGTTGCAGTCAGAGGTTAATGGTTAAATTAAAGGTTAAAGGTCCACTGACATCATCTTTCTACTTTGCATAAAATGTTACAAGATATATACAGGTAGTCCCCGACTTACGAGCAAGTTCTGTTCCTACGACTGTCTCGTAACACAAAATCTCGTACGTCGGAACCCGAAACACGTGTTGCTCGTAAGTCCGGATTTTCGGTCGTAAGTCGGAAAATTTATGCTAGCGCTACTACGAACACTCGTTTTTCATCACAAATGTTCATACTAGTTCATAAACATGCTCAGAAACTTGTTTCCAAATGGTTAGCTAACACACTTTCATCTAAAAACACATAAAAGTGCTGTATTTTTTGTATGTTCTTTACAAATTTACTGCTCGTTCGCCAGCTCGTAAGTCCGGAACCTCGTAAGTAAGAGTGCTCGTAAGTCGGGGACTACCTGTATCTTGTATCATTCAACTATGTTCGTTTTTGCAAACAAAATGATAAATTAATTTAATTTTGATTTAAAAGTGATTTTAAACTTCGTGCCGTGTTTATTCACGGGAAATCCAATTACACGCGAATGCAACATCTGTGACGTAGAAAGGAGAAGCTCAGTTCGCGGCTGCAATGATAACGCATGCGCATTCTCTGCCAGATCGCCTTTTTTTTTGTATAACTTGAAAAATGCTGGTACGTTGTGTCGCATTTGGGTGTTCTAATATCATCAGTGAACAAGTGAGCCTTTTCACTTTCCCAAAAGATGAAATACTTCGTCAAGAATGGAATAAATAAAGCTGCCCCCCCCCTCGGAGCTCCCTCGCTTCCTGAAAAGGTAAGACTCAAATAAATCAAAGTCAAAGTCAAAGTCAAAGTCAACTTTATTGTCAGAACTGCAATATGTACAGGACATACACAGGATTGAAATTGCGTTTCTCTCAGTCCCTCGGTGCAACAGTAACCATCTAAACACTAAACACTAAAACATTTAATAAACATAAGCATAAAATAGTAAAAGTGTAACACTGTCCTGAGTTTTTTCATAGTAGTATAAAAGTATGAAAATTTACACCAACACTGAAACACCAAACACCCAATGAACATAAGCATAAAATGAAATAATAAAAGTGTAATACTGTCCTGAGTTTTTTCATAGTAGTATAAAAAGTATAAAAAGTATATCTATAAAATAAACTGAAGGTTCTAGCATTGACATTTGCAAAGAGTGGCACAGCAGCATATGAGTTAATGTACACAGTATATGTATATGTACCGTATTTTCCGGTGTATAGGTCGCACCTTTTTATGGTTTTTTCAAGGCCTGCGACCTATACTCAGGTGCGACCTATATATGGCTTGTTATCACTTTCGGTGAAACAAATTTTTAAATCCAGCTCATTTCACAATTACGTTCATTTATTAAGGAAAAGTTCAGCTCAGACATATATTTGCTATAATTTTTATCAAACAAATAATTGTTTTTAAGTGTTAATCTTCTTAAAAGCCTTGCTGTGCGCTCCTGTGGCAGACATTTGCAGCAGAGCTAAACGTAGGTGCGACCTATACACCAGTGCGACCTATCTAGGGATTTTTCCAATCTATTGGTGATAATTGGACAATGCGACCTATACACAGGTGCGACCTATACACCAGAAAATACTGTAGATACGGTATAAATACGGGTGCAGACCTAAATTAGAACCTGCTGTTTCTTGTTCATCTAACTTTCTGCTTCCCAAACTGAAGACAAATCGCTCAAATCTTCACTTAGATTGCTTATTTATTGTCCGCCATGAATATGTAAAAGGGGCGTTCTAAAGACGTTCTCCTTCCTACGTCACAGATGTTGCATTCGCATGTAGTCGGATGTCCCGTGAAGAAACACGGTTTTTAATTTTAAACTCACATTGAAATGAATTTTCATTAATTTATCATTTTGTTTGCAAAAACGAACATAGTTGAATGATACAAGATATACCGTATTCGTCGGCGTATAAGTCGCACCGGAGTATAAGTCGCACCAACCTAATTATGCCCAATTAAATGGAAAAATCAACGTATAAGTCGCATCCGGCCTATAGGTCGCACCTCACGTGAACTGGTGTTTTGCCCAAAATGGACTGGCTGCCAAATTGTTTGGAAGGACTTTTGACAAGATTATCACATAAAAACTACAGTATTTTGTTTGATGTGTCTTAGTTGAACTTTTCATTAATAAATGAACATAATTTTTGTATATTTTGTGTCTTTCATCATTTATCTTTAAAGATAAACACATAAAAATATATTTTTATTAGCTGACATTACAGTAAAAAACGTGTCTCAGTTTAAAATGATGACAGAAACAGATACTGTATTTATTTTATGGTTTTTATTTATTTATTCAAAACCATTGAAGTCTTCATCTTCTGTGTCACTGCACCATTTTTGGACCAGGCAGATGTCAACAGTGTAGGTACTGTAAAGGGTTTCTTAGCGCCCATAGCGGCCGAAACTGGTACTGCACCATTTTTGGAGTTTTTGACCAAAGTCAAATTATGACCAAAATATTGGAAAAATCGACGTATAAGTCGCACCGGCCTATAAGTCGCAGGGCTTAGAAATGTAGGCAAAAAGGTGCGACTTATACGCCGGAGAATACGGTATATGTTTTGTCACTACAGTATATGCAAAGTATAAAGATGATGTCGGTGGACCTTTAAAGCTTGAAGCTAGCAGTGTTTTGTGTGTAGATATATGTTGTAACTTCTGGTTGTATAAGTTTAGTCTTTGTTTCCTTTGATCCTTTAAAAGTCCTATTTGTGACTGAGCTCCTCGTTTACAGTCGTACCACCCCGAACACGCCCGATCTTGGAATCTAAGCAGGATCGGGCCTGGTTAGTTCTTGGATGGGATACCGCCTGGTCTAATACCAGGTGCTGTAAGCTTTGTACTTCTCACAAGCCTCACCGTGGGCTGCGTTGTTCAAGCCAAGAGCCCTCGCCTCGTCAGTACTGGGGGCTCAGCCCCCCTGAAGGTCAGATGCTAGAATCGCCCCTGCTAATCAGAAATTCCACATTCAACTTCTAGCTACAAGGCTAGCGCGACGTCAGTGTTGGCAGCTGTCCACCATGGTGGGGGTTTAGGATCCTTGAGAGAAGCGGAGCAGGTTCAATGTATTTATATAGAGCCAAGTCACAACAGAAGTCGTCTCAGAGCTCTGAACAGGAAGGGGAGATGTCGGTCAGGTTCTTGTTGCTCTGAAATATTTATTGAATCAAGTGTTTACTTACGTATACAACCCATTAAAATACACCAGAATGGCATCTACTTTATTCAAAAA
>JBBPBX010026154.1:9501-27317 GCA_038048925.1 Garcialebias charrua | reverse complement strand
ATGCTTCTGACGCCAGTGGCTACAACCTTTTTTATTATTTTTTATTCAAGTGAGAAGACTGCCTCTGCAGCTCACAGGAGGAAACATTTGAGGACTCTCACAGAGACCGGCCACCAGCTGGTCTTTTTGTCTGAGAAAAACTGAACCCCTTTCTGCAGCAGCTGATTGTTGAAGGTTTGGCTCGGCTCCCGTTACTCTGAAAGTCTTCATTAGATGATCGCAGTGAGAGATAACTTTATTATTCAGGCTGAACAGATGTCGGCCGCTGTCTGTGGGATGTTTTGAGCCACACTCCTTTTCTGATGTTCCCCTGCTTGAGTTGAGAGAACATTAGTTTTTATTGGATTGGTTTGAAGACGTGTCCGAAGGAGCTCTCTCATTGGTCAGGACTTCTCTGTCGGGAGAGAAGGCTGAACTCAGTGAGAGGTTCTGCAGGAGGAGTTTGGTTCATTTTCATGTCGTTTATAAATAATCACCATTTTGATGTGTGTGTGTGTGTGTGTGTGTGTGTGTGTGTGTGTGTGTGTGTGTGTGTGTGCGTGTGCGTGTGTGTGTGTGTGTGTGTGTGTGTGTTGTTTAAACTTCTGACTCTGAGTCTTCAGAAAAACTAGTTTTTTTCAAAGATTTGTGAAGCATTCAGTTGTAATCTGTAAATTTAAAATCCACACCGAAGCTTTGAAAAGTGAAGGTTAAACATCACATTTAAGTTTTATTACACGATGGCATTTTGAAGGAACCATATTAAACTATTAAACACCAAGCGCTTTGGGGCCCCTCATAGGGGGCTGAAAAGCGCTATATAAATAAGCTCCATTTACCATTTAGAGGTCAAGGCTTTTTATTGTCATTCTCATCATGTGTGGTGCATGAGGTGGAACGAAATTGTGTACTCAAGGTCCCAGTTACATCCAGCAAAAGCAAAAGTATAAATTGTAAAAGAAAACAGCGATAAAGGTCTAAGATAAGATCTAAGAAGAGCAATTGCAACTGCATTCCTCAGAAACTGCAGTGTGAATGCTTATTGCTGAAGAACTTGCTGAAAAACAGCTGAAATTAGCTAAAAACGTGCTGAGTTTTAGCTGAAAAGGACGAACAAACCTAAATTAGCAGAGAGAACACAGACTTGCCCAATTAGGTTTAAAAGCAGGAATGAGCATAGATTATTAAATTAGCTTTAAAAAGCCGAAATTAGCAAAAACAAAAGTACTGTACTGTAGTTGGAAAGGCAGAAAAAGCTTAAAGATCCACTGACGTGATTTTTCTACTATTCATCAAATTGCTCAAAATATATATATATTATCATTTAAATATGTTAATTTTTGCAAACAAAATGATAAATCACTTTAATTTTGCTTTAAAAGTGATTTTGAACTTCAAGCCGTGTTTAATCATGGGAAATCCGTTTACACCTGAACGCACCATCTGTGATGTAATGTGCAGAGTGAGAGGCAGAGGGCTCCAGTCTCTTCAATAGCAGACATTTTAAAACCTGACTAATTTAGCAATCTAGGTGAAGATTTAAGCTATTTGTCTTCATTTTGGGAAGCAGAAAATAGTTTGGGTGATGGAACAAGAAACAGCAGGATCTAATTTAGATCTGATGCCGTATCAGACTTACTTTTATGTGAGCTGCTCATACCGTGACAAGCCAAGAGCTCTGCCTCAACTCTGCACATGACATCACAGATGGTGCGTTCGGGTGTAAACGGATTTCCCATGATTAAACACAGCTTGAAGTTCAAAATCACTTTTAAAGCAAAATTAAAGTGATTTATCATTTTGTTTGCAAAAACTAACATATTTAAATGATAATATATATATATTTTGAGCAATTTGATGAATAGTAGAAAAATCACGTCAGTGGATCTTTAAATTACCAGAAGGAAGTGAAAAGAGCTGAAATGAGCTTTAAAAAATGTGGAATTAGCTGAAAAAACTTTTTAAAAAGAGCACAAAACAGCTGAAATAACTGAAACTAGCATAAATAAACTGAAAGGAGAAAAAAGCTGAAAGTAGCAGAAATAAGTGCAAAAAATGTGGAATGAGAAAGTTGCCGGAAAACGTACGGAACAGGGACAGTAACAGCCAGGAATGATAAATATTAACAGGAAAGCAATAGTGTGAATGCTTGATAAGCATTCACACTATTACAAATTCTTGAAATTACACTTGCATGCAAAAGACTGGGTGGATGAGCAGCAAAGCATGCTGGGTAATGTTGTGAGAGTTAAGGGTGGATGTATCTGTGTTCAGACCTGTTGGTCTCTCTGGTCATCTGACATTTATGTTCAGGTGGTCGGTGGCGACTGTAAAAGAAGTGGCTCCATTTGTCAGATCGGTGCATAAAAAGAGGAGAAGCACTTCTTTGACCTGTAAAACTGAAGTGATGCAATCGGTCCGGTGGCCACATCACCGCTATGGAAGCCATTGGGTCTCATATTTCAAATTAAAATGGATTAATAGAAATGCTTTTAGTTTCCAAATAAAGCAGGATATTTTGACTCATAAATAAAATTGACATTTCAAAATTAATTTTGGTCACTTTTTACTTAGCCTGGCCCTCGCCTTCCTGCACAGCTCCACTCAATTCTCATTTCCCTTCACTGCTCCATCTGGGACTTCTCTCATAGACAACGATTTCTCCGGCTGATTTTTGACCGGACCAATCAGAGAACAGAAGGGGCGGAGTTTTTGGCCCCTAACCCACGCCCCCACCTGTCCCAGCGCAGCCAGCGAGCAGCCGCATGTTCTCATTCAAAGCGATGCAAAGCGATGCAGGACTGTTTTATATGTGACACAAATGTATTAATTTCCCCTTCTTAATCCCTTATCTGGAGTTTTCTTTTGTTTTTTTGCCAAAAGTCAAGTGATCGCTCCCTCCTCCTCCTCCTCTCCCTCCGCTGATGAGGAAATGCCTCAGTCACGAGAGAATTAAAGTCAGGTTTTACGTTGCTGCCCGAGTCCCATCAGATTTCCTGGTCTTCTGGTGTGTTGGACCAGCGATCCATGGTTTTATTTTATTTTATTAGGACGTTTTATTAACATATAAACACAGAATATGCAAAGGCAGCGAGAGAAAATTCAGCAGGAGGCGGAGCTGAAGTCAAGTTCAGCAGACCACGGGGGAGCAGCCATCAGCAGAGGCCACGCCTCCAGCAAGAATCGTTTCTCAATGGAGAAAGTCCAGACCCTAGTCCGAAGCGAAGTGAAGGACAAGGGTCTGGTTTTAACCAGGCTACCCTTTACTAGGACATATTTTGAATATTAAATGTTAAACGTTATTTTATTTATCATTTTAATTAATTTACAAATTGAGCAGTCTCGAAGAAGAAAATGGAAATGCAGTTTGGATTATTCATTTTAAATTTTATTTATGAGTCAAAATGTGCGTGCTTTATTTGGAAACTAAAAAGCATTTCTGTTAATCCATTTTAATTTGAAATATGAGACACAATGGCTTCCATACGCCGCAGCTCTGACAGTGGCCTGCATCATGCCGTGCATGTGCAGTGAAGTTGAGCGTCCCCGGCGTCGTTCAGAGCCTCTGCCGTCCTGTCAGCTGGTCATAATTCAGGACTTTATTAATAGAATGAAGGCCCCAAGTTTTGGGTCGGGGGTCGTGGGCGTCCCGCTGTGAAAGGCAGTGAATTGATTAATGCCAGCTGACCATGCATGCATGTGAGTGGAGGGGCGAACAGGCTGACATGAACTCTGTCTCGTGTTATGTGTGACACCTTCACCCATTTGGAAAAATCCAAAGTGAGCGCAGAGATGAAGCTGCAGATTGGCCCCGAGCTTTATCTGTGGAGCGGCCTCCCTGCCCTCTGTTGCTTCTGCTCTCCGCTTGTCACACTCGCTCAGCTCAATGGAATAACGAATCTGCCGCTGTACATTTTTCATGAGGGGGTGGAGGGGGGGAGGCTCCTTGTAATGCTCTTAATATGGAAGTCCTCACACTGTTCCGCCACGAGCGAACCTCCAGGCCATCATGAAGCTGTGAGAAGCGAACATCCTCCAGGGGAGAGGCGGTGTGAGGGCTGCATGGTGGTGCAGGCGGTTTGCTCTGTGGCCTCGCAGGTTAGACCCTCTGTGTGGAGTTTACATGCTCTCCCCCTGCTGCGTGCATGACCTCCCAGTATTCTGGTTTTCTTGTAGAATTCAAACACCAACAATTAGAAATGACCTTTTCTGTAAAAATCCAGCATGAACTCAGAGCTGAATGGAACGGTGGAACAGTGGTTATGACTGCTGCCTCTCAGCGAGAAGGTTACAGGATCCCCCCAGCTTGCAGTCTCTTTGTGTGTTTACATGTTCTCCCTGTAGGTTTTCTCCTGTTTCCTCCCGCAGAACAAAACATGCATTAGGCTGAACGCTAACTCTAAATTGTCCCTAGGCCACAAAGAGAGAGGTGAATGGTTGTTTGTCTCGTTTGTCTCCAGGTGTCCCTGTGATGGACTGGATCAGTGTTTTTCAACCACTAGTGATCGTCAGGTGTGCCGTGGAAATTATCCAATTTCACTTAACTGGTCTAAAATGATTTTTTCAAAACAAATTATTTAATAATATGCCATTTTTGAGTGTCTGTGCTGTAGTAGTGTCTAGCGGCGTAATCATGTAATTTCCTTATCACTAGATAGATGGCAGTATGGAACATAGCATTGCACATTAAAACAAGAGAAGTAGTGATGCATGAACGTGACATGTAGCAGTGACAGCATTGCATAACTCCGATCTGGTCCCTGGACAAAATTCGGACCCAGATGAATAATAATAATAATAATAATAATAATAATGAATTTAATAGGCCCTAGTATAAGTGGATACCAGAAGAAGGCAGATACCGTGAGCTCGAGACAGTACAGTGAGAGTTACATTTCGTTTGGATTTACTTTTACCGGGGACGCAACGACACCGACTCCGTTGTGCTTGGTATGCAGGGAGAAACTGTTTATTTCATTCCTATTCAAGACACTTGGATAAGAATGACTATACAGGTGGTCCCCGACTTACGAGCGTGTTCCGTTCCTACGAATCGCTCGTGAGACGAAAACTCATATGTCAGAACCCGAAACACGTGTCGCTCGTAAGTCCGGATTTTTGGTCGTATGTCGGAAAATGTATGCTAGCGCTGTGCCGAACACCCATTTTTCAACACAAACGTACATACTGGTTCCTAAACATGCACAGAACGTTGTTTACAAATGGTTAGCTAACACACTTCTAAAAACACATACCAGTGCTGTATTTTCTGTACAACTTTACTGTTCGCCAGTCCGCTCGTAAGTCCGGAACCTCGTATGTCGATGACGTCGTAAGTCGGGGACCACCTGTATATTTAATATAGGCGGATACAGAGTATCTTTGTTTACAATTTTGGTTGGTGGTGTGCCTCGTGATTTTTTCAATGAAAACACTGTGCCTTGGCTCAAAAAAGGTTGAAAAACACTGGACTGGAGACCTGTCCATGGTGTCCCCCGCCTCTCACGCAGCGCCTGCTAGACACCAGCTCCCTAAGACCTGGAAAGGAGGAGCAGGTATGCAAAATGGATGGACAGATTGTTAAAGTTACAACAAGCAGAACAGAAGCTAAAATCTGCTGAACTGTTGCTAACAGCTAAAATAAGCTAAACAGTCACTAAAAGTGTACAAAAGAGAAAAAACATCCTGAAGCAGACTTCAGTGTACACCACGGACAGGTCGCGCCCACAGTGAACCAAGCAACATGCAGTTTCAGCTCCAGTGAAGATACTGAGGGGTGGTAGAAGGCTAAACACATGCCATAAATATTTGAGATTAAAGCACACAACTATGTACAACAGGTAAGATATTATTTGTTCATAACCTTCCACAAACTCCTCCTAAAGGGCCCAAATATTTGTTTAAGCATGTAAATAAAGGGAGTCGGAGCAGTGAAGCATCGTCCTCGGTGATGAAATACAATCAGCTGAAAACAGCTCGCTCTGAACAACAGGCAGAGGAAAGAACGTTGGTGCAGTCAGACGTTCTAATAATAATAATAATAATAATAAATTCAATTTATAACTAATCATTGCTCAAGATGAGTTGGAGAGATGGAGGTCTGAGCTAGTTTGAGGAAGGGGTTCTATTTCAACTCGTGCTAAAGTATTCAGAGATCCACCATGTTGTTTTAAAATAAGAATCCATGACTTTTCTGTAAATGGTAAATGGAGCTTATTTATAGCGCTTTCTAGCCTCCTGTGAGGAGCCCCAAAGCGCTTTACAATACCAACCATCCACCCATTCATACACGCATTCATACACCAGTAGCGGCAGACTACCATGCAAGGCGCCTTTCCAGTCCTACCGGGAGCAACTCGGGGTTAAGTGTCTTGCCCAGGGACACAACGACACGTGGTGTGGGGAACCAGGATTCGAACCTCCAACCTTCCGATCGGGGAACGACTGCCATTATTACCACTACGCTATGGCCGCCCCAGGCCACTGTCATCACAGAACTCAGTCATTTGTTCTATATCAGTGTTTTTCAACCACTGTTCCGCGGCGATCATCAGGTGTGCCATGGAAATTATCCAATTTTTGAAAATTAATTAATTATCTGCGTTCGGCCGTACGCCGCTCTACGCCGTTCGTATGCGGCCGTACGCCGCTCTACGCCGTTCGTATGCAGAGGCACACGCGTATCCCCGCAGGGCATGTACGCGCAAAGCTCAATTTTTACGAACGCAAGCGCGTTGTCGCACAATAAACTGCCCGGCGCCGGACTGTTTTGTATGTGACACAGATATATTAAATTCCTCTTCTTCATCCTTGATCTTGCCTTTTCTTTTGTTTGTTTTTGCCAAAAGTCAAGTGATTGCTTCCTCCTCCGCTGACTCCATAACTGAAATGATGAGGAAATGAATTTGTCATGAGCGAATTAAATTCTGGTCCAACGTGGCTGCGCGAGGTTCTGAAGATTTCCTGTCTGATGTGTGGGTTGCAGGACCAGTGCTCCCTGTTTTTAGTTTATTTTTTAGAACTTTTTATTACCATATAAACACAGAACACCGCTGCGGCAGAAGCTGCTGGCTCTCGCCTTTTTTTTCCACCCGACCTGTCAATCAATTTAGTAGGCGTGCCAGCAAATGAGACAGTACAGTGAGAGTTACATTTCATTTGAATTTACTTTTACCAGGAACGCAATGACACCGACTCCGTTGTGCTTGGTATGCGGTGAGAAGCTGTTTATTTCATTCCTATTCCAGACACTTTGATAAGAATGACTATATATTTAATATAGGCGGATACAGAGTATCTTTGTTTACAATTTTGGTTGGTGGTGTGCCTCGTGATTTTTTTCAATGAAAACACTGTGCCTTGGCTCAAAAAAGGTTGAACAACACTGTTCTAAATAATCAATGCAAGTTTAAATGTAACTGAACCACTACATTTTGGCGCCCAACGTGGGGCTCTAACCCACAACCCTGAGATCAAGAGTCTCATGCTCTACTGACTGAGACAGTTGGGCACAAGCTCTGAGGAAGGACCTTTTTAAAATTAAAAATAAACATCTGAAAGAGAAAGATGAAGAGTCTGAAGATAATCTAGCACAGGGGTCACCAACGCAGTGCCCCCAAGGACCATTTTAAGGTGCCCTCTGACCTGTTCTAAAAATAGCACAACTCACTACTAAGTTGCATTTAAAATTTCATTTTATTCAGTTGTTATTCTTTTTTGTATTTATATATATTTTAAAGAGGCACTCAACCCACTGTGAAACGGTAGCCCCGCCCCCAGACCAGATTCAAACTCCTCATGAAAATGGGTGTGTCGAAAGACAAGGAGGGGAGGAGGTGGGTGGTTGTGCTACGTTCACGCCCCCTCTAGCAACAAATTAAAACAAACTAAAACTCTAGCAAACAACTTACAGCAAGCAACAACAAAGAATAATTATGTAGATGTATACAGTATATCTATTCTCACCCGATCTATCCAAAACAAAAGGCCTAAAAAAAAAAACAATACCACAAGGTATTCCGTGACCGGGGTTCGAACCTGGGTCTCTCAGATACCAAACCTGCACTTCCACCACTGCCCCAACTTGGCATACATGCTTTGCTCGTCCATCGCATCATAAGAAAACGAATACAACCAAATAGTTTTGATGACGTGAAAAGTATTCCTAAAATAAACAAGTTAAAATATACAAATAACTATTACAAAAACTATAATATGCTTCTTTGCAGTACTTTTCCAGAGTGCAATGTACCACTTCCATATAAGGTATGAACTGTAGCAAGGACCTTCTCATCTCTGCAGGGGATTGGCTCTGCTTGAACCACTTTCGTGACGACAGAGTGCGAAAACACGTCACAGTGCGAATCGTAGACCAATCAGAAAATTAAGGTGTAATTCACCAGTTCAACCCATAGGACTACCGTAAACACGTTTTTAGACCAAATATTGCTGATTTAAACAAATACACACAAATATATGAAAATTAACACAGACATAGTGCTATAAAACATTATAAACACATTCTAGGGAGTTTATCAGCTAAAAAAAGTTAATTTCGGGGTGAGTTACACTTTAAAGCTGGTGTATGTAAGTTATTTTTTAAACATATTTCTTCAATCTGCCACTATTTTATGATAGATTGATGTTTGACAGGTAATATCTGAAAAAAACTATAGTCCTCTGGCGTCTCCCGGTGGTAATAAAAGCATTTATAAAAACCAAAGCGCCCCGCGGTTAACCAACCAATAAAAACAGAGTTTATAACCAGCCAATAAAAACAGAGCTTCTAACTTCTCACGCTCCTAACCCACACACCACCCCCCCAACCCACGCCCCCGCCTGTCAGCCCGCAGCGGCCGCGCAGGTTCTCGTTGAAATAATTGCAAAGCGATGCAGGACTGTTTTATATGTGATGAAGAGAAATACACACGTTTAGAAGTTCTATATGTTAATCTCATTTGAATCGAATACACTACTGTATATGATTAATACACGGGTGCTCTATAATCAAGGTATTCACAACTGTTTTACATATGTTTATGCAATTAGACAACATTATAAGACATACTTTTAGATCTAACAAACAGGATGTTCAGATGCAGATAACATGCTAAGCGGGCAGATGCCCTTTGTGCTTCTCTTGGCCTTCTGAGGAGATCAGAGCACACAGACACACAAACAATTAATGAATCACACTACTAAATAAGTAGTACTTATGAACCACACACATACTAGGATCTGGACATTAATTTACATTAATATCGCACACAGGACACATCTAATGGTACATTTCTAAAACTCTCTTACTGAGCAGATAAGCAGAACAAAGAACACAGTTTCGAGAGACTTCTCACCACAGCCATAAATCTCCAAGGTCGTAAAACAGATAAACAGGAGAGCTGCAGGACTCCTTATCAGTGCTTTAAGCCAATCAGAGACCAGAGAAGCCCAAAGCTGCATCTTCATACTCCAAAACATCTAAGATATCTTCAGCACTTTTTGAAGAACCTCGCCTAGGACAGGTCTGTCAAAATGCTCACAATTCTCTGTGCACAAAGAATTGCTTATTCATGCTGTAACTCTGTTAACCTGTAAACCTGTGTGTAAACCTGTGTTTCTGTCAATAAATCTTCATCATTTTCCTAAGAGAGACTGGTCATTCGAACACCTAAAGAGAAATCCCTTCAGTGACACAAATGTATTAAATTCCCCTTCTTCATCCCTTATCTGGACTATTCTTTTGTTTTTTTGCCAAAAGTCAAGTGATCACTCCCTCCTCCTCCTCTCCTCTCCCTCCGCTGAGTGCATTGAATGAGGAAATGACTGAGGTTGTCACGAGCTAAATAAACTCAGGTTTTACGTGGCTGCAGTGCTGGACCAGCGCTCCATGGTTTTATGTTATTTTTTTAGAACGTTTTATTAACATATAAACACAGAATATGCAGCAGCTCCGATAGGAGCTGACAGCGGAGGCGGAGCTGATCTCAAGTTCAACAGACCACGGGGGAGCAGCCATACATGGCTCTGAGGGGGAGGGAGCAGAATGCTTTGCCTGTTGAAAATTTTTCTGATTTGGTCATACAGAAATCGCAGACAGCAGCTTTATGGTAAATGGTAAATGGAGCTTATTTATATAGCGCTTTCCAGCCCCCTGTGAGGGACCCCAAAGCGCTTTACAATACCAACCATCCACCCATTCATACACACATTCATACACCGGTAGTGGCGACTGCCATGCAAGGCGCCTTCCAGTCCTACCGGGAGCAACTCAGGGTTAAGTGTCTTGCCCAGGGACACAACGACACATGGTGTGGGGAACCGGGATTCGAACCTCCAACCTTCCGATCGGGGGACGACTGCCATTACCACTACACCATGTTCTTAAAAATATGTTTATTAAACTTTTTTTTTTCAATTTACGCTTTGTTATTTCTGAAGGGTTTATCAAACTGGTGTCCTTCGTATGACTCCGTACCCACGAAGTGGCTTAACTTCCTGTTCACCCTTTTTTTTTAAACAGGAAAAGTTTGATATAGCTGGCCAATTCAAGGCTGAGTGGGGAAGCCAAATTCAGATAACACAATTATTTTTGGGTCATGCAGCCTCTGCTTGAATTTTTATGTCCGCCTTCATAGTTCTGCTGGTATGTCTCACTGGCGATTCCAAAGAGCCAAATTTTGTGGTCACACCATTGGACTGAGTTTGTAATCTTCTCCAAGGTTGATTCCTTCCTGCCAGTGAGCCCCAGGAGCCGCAAGTGGCCTGCGATTCTTAGAAATCACGTCCAGTTTACGGCTCAGCTGTGAGTGTCCCTTCAGGGCATGAGGGCTGTCCTTCGCCCTGTCTTGTCGTTGACAAAATTTTGTCAATTGCATTGGGAGACCAGCTGACCAGATCCATAATTTACAATTCGGAGTATATGTAGTGAGAGGCTTCGATAGGAATCACAAGACAAAGAGAAAAGCAGGAGGGAGGCAGGAGCAGGAGGGAAAAGCAGCCGTCCTTGTCAAGAACAAGACAGGAAATAGGAATAATAATAAAATAATATTTTTATATTCACCTGATCACAACTGTAAATTTAAACAACCTTGTCAGTAATCTAAACCTGATCTGAAATAAACTGAAGGTAAATAAAACATGTTTGGTTTTAAAGAGAAGCCTCTTCCATTTGGATGAAACCTTGTTTAAAGGCCTTTCAGCGTCACATCAGTTGTGCTTTTCACTCACGAGTGCAGCCGGACCTTGTGTGGGGAGGTTAAACGAAACGAACACATTACAGGTGCTCATCTGAGGGAGGAGTGGGAGGACACCACAACCTAAAAGCCTCTTTGACAACACATCATTTCTACTTTTAGGAAAATGTTCTGCGTCTGAAAAAAGACACCACTCCACGTCTCTGCTATTGATCTGAGCATAAAACACATCTCGGGTTTCCAATTACGGTTAAGACTCGCCAAAGGTAATGGACTTTTTCAGTTCCTGAGACGGACAGACTCGTCCCTGAAGATGTGAGTTTTCATTATTTATCTCTCGGCAGCACGACGTCGCCTTGCCAGGCTCTGTTTTTATTCGCTCTAACCGAAGTGAAATTATCTGTTTGAAGCTTCAGCCGAGAAGTGACGTCTGCAGACACTTTCATTTCTTCACCACACGGCTATTGTGGGTTTCAAAGGAGCAAAAACACTAAATAAATCTGGAAAATGTTTGTGTTAAAGGAACATTCAGCCCATTTTGAAGTGAGGTTTTGTGAAAATGTTAGGGGGAATAAATATCTTACCTGTTGCAAATAACTTAAAAAACTGAAGAACTGTCCACACACTGGCGTCAGAAGCATTTGTAAAGTGCCCGGGGGGTTGGGGTTACTGGTAGTAGATGCCATTTCCTGTATTCTGGTGTATTTTAACGGGTTATTAAACATCTGTATTTACCTAAACACATGATTCAACAACTATTTTAGGGAGAAACAAGAAGTAGCCTGACCAACAGCGCTCCTTGTGCGAATAGATCCTGCTCCGCTTCTCTCAAGCATCCAGTGCTCGGTGAACCAACGGTAAATGTGGGGGGGACATGTCCCGTTCACACATAATTGTTGCGATGCCTTTGCGTCCACACGAAGACATTTTGTTTAAATTGTTTCTGCCTTGTGTTCACAGGAAAAGAGTGTTTTAGGACTAGGGGTTGAACGAGTACATAATTTTTAAACTCGACATTAACATAATAATACTCGAGTAGAGCTCGAGTAGTTGATGATGTCATAGGATCTCAAGATGCAAAAAATAATTAATTAAAACCGCAAAAAAAAAAAGTTTTATTATTATTATTAAATTTATTATTTACAAAAAAAAGACCAACAAAACATTGGGAGCATACATTATGCTCCTACCATTTATCTTACAGCAAATAAGTCACAGGAAACCCAAAACTGTTAGTTATTACTGTATTATTAAGCTTCAAATGTGAAAAAAATGTGCGGCACGTCAAAAACGAAACTAAAAACAGTGGGGCGGTCGACCACCTGCACCACCGCCTGCGGTGCTGCACATTAGGTTTAGTTTTAGAGATTAATATGATAATAGGTTTTTATAGGTTTAGAGATTGCAAAAAATATAAGGGGTCAAAAATATTTTTTGCCTTTTATTTGTGAAACAAGGTCAGAGGAAGCTGGTTCTGGTTTGGTCGATTGGACCCAGTGTTACACCACATTCTGTGACCTGCAACAGTTAATGCAACACCGCCCCCTACGGTCACAATATACAGTAGTCACAGAATTTGGTGTAACACCGATTTGCAATGCGCTCCAAACAGGAAGTTGATTCATTTTCTGTTCTGTAACTGCGACGTGATGACGTCACTACGAATACTCGACTTGAAATAAAAAAACTCGATAGATGTCCAAGTAATCGATGTGTTGATTACTCGAGTAGTCTGTTAAAGCCCTATTTAGGACTTTAAAGCAAATTGGGTGTTCAATTTTGGGAAAAAGTCTTAAAACTCAACCCTTGCAACTCCATGTGGACGACCACCACACAACTTTTTGAAAACAATGATGTCATCGCCCCTGCTCCAACCTAACCTTTGACCCCTTTTCTTCTCGTTGGGTTTGTGTTTTTCACTTAGCGTGTGAGCTTCATGCTCCACATTGTGCTTTGTGTGTTCAGAGTATTTTTGTGGCTGCGTTACAACACCATATACCACATGCACCACATACGTCAGGTGTAGTGACTGCAGCATTTTTTGTTTTTTTCAGTGTTTTCGTGTGGATGAAAATGTTTTTAGATGTTCACCACTATATTTTCAGTAATAACAGCTCAAGAGATAGATTTAAAAAGTGCTGTGTTTCCACGTAGAGAAGACCAAACTTTGGAGAAAGTTTAATTCTGACAGGACTGATGAGCTAATGCAGTCGACTGAAGTGAATCTCTGCCGTCATAAACTCCAGTTCTCAAAGATTCATAGCAGTTCATGTTGTTGTGTTTTTAACCTTTGTGCCAACATCTATTTACCATTAAAATGTTTCTTGTTTTAAACTCTGGGTATTTGCTACCATAGACAGCAGCAGCTAGCTGTGGCACTTCCGGTGCAACCTGGGGTTAATAGCAGTAAGATTTCCACAATTTCCCTTCTAAAAATGCCTTCTAATGTGAAATTGATGGCTATGTAAAGAGTTAAAATAAAGTGCCTCCATGAACTAATGTAAAGTTTTATAGACTGGAGTGGTTAAAAACACCCAAGTCTGTTTTGGAGCAGGTCCGCTCAGGTTTTTATGAGATAAAAATGGCTAGCCTGAACGCACCTTCTTCCACAGTAAATGCTGCCATCTTCAAACAGCTCTGTTCTATATAGATTTATCACAATAATGCAAATCATATTGTTTAAATTCACACACCCCGTGAAATACACAGTATATACAGTAGTTGATCTAGAAATATCCTGATTTTCCTGCCAAACTGCTACGGCTAGCTGCTGCTGCTCTCGGCACCTGCGACCAAGCAGAGAAGTTCCTGTACATAACCGTGTTTACAACGTACCGTTCATGCAACCCAACATGAAGTTTTAGCTGTTCCGAGTTTTCAGACGTCTCTAGAAACTTCATTTAAGCAACAAATTGATCATCTTTTTCTGACACTTGGACATGAAAGCACCCATCGTTCTCCTCAACGCGCTGAGGGTTCTGCCGTGGGTCTTTTCTGGGCCCAAACCGCTCAGAGTGGACTGAATCTTCGAGCCGGCTCGCTCCCAGCTGCAGTCAGAGCAGGAGATGTCCCCACCGCCACACCCAGGCTGCAAATAAAGCTAACAAAGCTGCCGCTGGTTGATCAAGACGTAAACGTTGTCTGTCTAAAACTGCGAGGAGGAGGTTTGGAACTGTGACTTAAAAAAAACACGGTCAGAATCAAGTTACTGTCCAGCTTTAGACATACAGTATTTGTTGTTTTACTCACTGTTTTCACATTAGTTCTCCTACAGCATCCGTTAGAATTTCACATGACCAAATATTCACATTAAGTGATGGCATCGTTTAGCAACTTGTGGACAGCCAGCAGTTGTAGTAATATAGACCCTCATCTCTGACTTGGATTTACACCTTTTCACATCTCTCTGAAACTCTGAATGGTAGACTTCTCCTGAGGCTCTCAAGGAGATGAATGGACACCATTTTATTACATTTATTTGAATCAAAACACATTATTTCATAAGAGACTCTCTTTACTTTTACTTTGTTTGATTCAGATATAATCAAAGCATATGACTTTGTGTTATTCATATGAACAGTAGGCCTATTTTTAATATGTGAATGATCATTACTAAACTGGTATATTTTTCTCTGTCTTAGTCAATAACTATGCCTAAAGTTGAATTATATGTCAGAATGACTTGTTCAGATTTGTTTTATAAAAGTTAAGACGCTTAATCAGTAATCTGTATAACTGGCGACAGGTTTCACAGTTACAGCTATAGCTACACAGTTACTTTTCTTCCTGCGGAGTTGGCAACACTGAGGACATGGAGCGGTTTTAAGATGCCACTTTGGTCTCAGCTGCATTAATATTAGCCGTTAACTCAGAAATAAACTCTGCGCTCCCTGCAACACGTATGATTTGTTCATAGCTTCTCCAGAAGGAGCAGAGAAACAGGTAAAACATGCAGGATTCCTGATCTAGAATGTTCCCTTAAGGTCTGGCTTCCTTATCATGAAGCCGGCGGGAAGCTCTGCAGAATGTAAACCAGCAGCTAGCACGTTAGCGGTGGGTAATCTCACAGTAAATACACGAAGTCCTGGATGATAAATTACGCATCAGGGGCCATAGGAAATAAAAGCACAGCGAGATAAATGTTCTGTGGTAAAGTCGTGTACTTAGTATTCTCCAAGCTTCAGCCAGACGCTGCTGTCTTTACGTTTCACCACCAGCAGGACTATCTCGAGTTTAACCGTGAACATGCAGGTGCGCCTGGCTCTGCTGGAGCGGGCTCACCTGTGTTCAGCAGGCAAGTCACACCTGCAAAAGGCTATTTAATGAAATTGTGACTGTCCTCCGAAGCCTTATCAGCTGCTATGTAACCTTTGATGGATGGAAACAGATTGAAGCTGCCTCTTCACTCGTTTAAAGACAACAGATTTGTTCGCTCCCCGGTTTAGATTCCCTCTCACGTCCAAAACGAAACAAAGTAAGTTGTTGGATTTTCATATAATGTCCTCGTAACGCACCTGCCGTCGTGCGAGACGAGCGAACAGAAGGACGCGAGCAGCGCTGTCGTCTGGAGGCTAGACGAGCCAGAGGGGCGAAATTGAAAATGTGAATATCTTACTAATGGTGGAGGAGGAGACATAACACCGAATCCATAAAGGACCATTTCAGGTCTCTGGAGACTTAGACGCTCAGTCATGAACGATTCAGACTGATCAAGGAGCGTTGTAATGGTGCAGGAACGTGCACGAGCCGGCTGGCAGAAGTGTTGCGAGATTAAAGGTGGATTTAACGGTTCTGAGGTGATGCGCTGAGAAACCACTTCAGAGGATTCAAATAGGATCCTCTGAAGCTTTTAGTGGCATTTACAGCCGTCCAGTGACATTAATGTCCAGAACCTGGAGGAATAAATGAGAGGAAGGAAATTCACAGAGAGAACAATCAGAAATGTACTAATGAAGCGTGGTGTTAACGACGGCGCCGAATCAGGCAGAGGACCTGAATGCACTCAAGCCTCCTTTTATTTAAATGATTCCTGTTAAAAGCGCAGTGCTCCCTCTGAAATTTAAATAAACGTGGCGACAAATGTGACATCAAATTTGCAGAACCTTCAGGTGTCGTTTAGCTCTTTATGTCATGAGATGAAAGGAGCAGCAAAGACCTGACCCACCGTAATTATTCAGCACTAAGGTAGACCGTTGTCAGCACGGCGGTACGTCTTCAGGTTGTGGTTCAACAGGAGACTCCAGCTGCTTTCTGAAGGTCTTTTTAATCAGTGGCCACAACACTTCCTGCTACAGAACATTTTGTCTTGTCTCATGGAGGATCACAGTCAGAGTCAGAGAATCTTTATTGTCATTCGCACCGCATGTGGTACATGGGATCAAACGAGATTATGTACACAGAGTCCCAGATACATCCAACAACAAAATGTAAAAGACAAACAGTAATAACATCTAAGATATGAACTGAGAAAAACATCAACTAAAAATACACTAAGCATTAATATCATAGAAAAACATTACTTCAAACAGCAGCACGAACATGAGTCTGTATGAGCAGATGGGCATGAATGAACACAGCAACATGAAACAGATCAGCAGCAACATGAAACAGATCAGCAGCAACATGAAACAGATCAGCAGCAACATGAAACAGATCAGCAGCATCATGATGTGATTTTTCACAGTGATTATTCTGGTTAGATATTCATGAGTCTAACAGCCTCAGGGTAGAAGCTGTTCCTCAGTCTACATAACAAATATGTTACGTCCACCATGAACATAACATACAGTATTTGAAGGACACGAAACAAAAGGAAGGTTAAAAAAAGTTTATTTCTTTTAACTCTCTGTAGCTGCGGGCATGGTTTACGCAGCCTGTTGCCTCTCTGTGGAGGAGAGAAAAAAACCAGGAGTTCACACCTTCAGTTTCCCCGTGTCAAAAAAACAAAAAGTCTCAACGGAAAGGTAGGTCTGGTGAGCCGGTCCAAAAGAATAAAACGATACCATAGGGGGCCAACCCCATATAGGGCTGTCAAAGCCCATATCAGCATCGGACTAAGGATAAACACCCACCTAAGGTAACGGACAAAACAAAAACAGGACAACCGGTCCCACCAGGCCAAAAACCTACGTAAAACAAAGAGTAACAAAAAACAAAGTCTCAAAGGAAAGGTGGGTCTGGTGAGCCGGCCCAAAAGAATAAAACGATACCATAGGGGGCCAACCCCATATAGGGCCGTCGAAGCCCCTATCAGCAACGGACTAAGGACAAACACCCACCCAAGGTAACGGAAAAAACGAAAACGACAAAAATCAAAGTCCAGCTAAACTAGTAAACCCTCCATGGCCAACCGATCACATGCAGCTTAGTCTACCGGGACAGAACGGGCGCACACCTGTGCTCACAACACAACTCCCTCGGAGTGACGACCTGAGTGGCGAGGGGCGGGAGGAGAAACGCAAACCTCCGCCCGCCAGATCTCTGCATCCAGCCTATTTATAGGCAGGCTCACAACGCCCTCCAATAGAGTATGCTCCTCATTAATGCTGATCTCACTACAACATCAGAACAGCCAGAATATGTTTGGTCCTTGCAGGGTCCCCGTGAGGTCTTCAGGTATTGAAGGGTGTGTGTGTGTGTGTGTGG
>JBBPBX010026153.1:19293-31989 GCA_038048925.1 Garcialebias charrua | reverse complement strand
TGAATAAACTCACTAACGCTCAATACAAAGTATTTCTCAGAAAATATTAAATAATTAATAATTTCTCCATGAAGGTAAAGGTGCAAATCAGAATTTCTTTGTCCTGTGAAGTTACATTCCAAAGAAAAGCAAAGACATAGATAAATTAAAGACCTAGCATATCTCCTCGTGTCTTTTATGCTAACGTTTTAAAACAAAACCTTTGGGTGGTGTGTGAGGGATCTGTGTATGTGCTGGAAATGCTTTTCAGCTACCACACTAAATATTAGTTCAATGTCTGTAAAAGAGCCTGATTTGGAGTTATTTTGTGTTTGCTAAAGTAAATTAGCTAAATAAATGCAATTCACTGCCTACTCCTGTCACAAAGCCAATGAAAACAGATCAACAGATCAACAGCTTTCATTCAGATGGTGAAGTGAAGAAAAATAGTGTTCACTTTCAAGGAATGTAGCTTTGTTATTTCGCCTCTGAAAATTGCTTCATTTGATGTGAATCTGTAGCTTTGTATCAACCTACCTGTGTTTTTGGAGCCGACTGGATAAGAAAAACTAGGTTTTATCCTCCTGTCACTCACAGCTGAAGTGTCTGTTTGCTTCAGTGTGATTTATTACTGTGGTTTGCATTTCACAGCTCCCCTAAAAACTATGATTTCTCTGGTACCCCTTATTAGCAGTCCGCTCTTCAGGAACGCGTTTGCTTTCCAGCTGGTGCAAAAGAAAGGGACAGCTGTTTACAGCCGCCAGGGAATCCGATTTTGTTGTTGTTTTCATTTGAAAGCAGGGGCTACATGCCTAAAATATAAACTATTGTTTTGCCTCTGTGTGCGTGTAGCCAATGGAGCAGAGGATTTGCCACATGTGGGATCATCCCGTCAGTTCAGCTTCAATCTCCAGAGATTACGTCAAAACTCTGCTTGAGAAACATAGCAAAAAAAAGGTAACAGGTAACAAGGTAAGAGCGTGTCCCGTGTGCTTCAGAAACATTAAAAAAAATCCCACTTTAAAGTGACTTGTCTCAGGAGTTGCTGCAGATGTACCTAAATGTGTCTCCTCCTCAGGGAAGTCCATTCACCGGGAGCGACAAGCCCAGCTTCAGGCACGAGTTTCTACCTCTTACCTACTTGGCAAAAACCCTGTCGACTATTGAAGCACAAGGTGTGTGTATGTCCTGCATAATCCAGATATGAAGGCGTTTAGAGGATTTATGTGCAAGTTTGACTAAAAAAAAGTTAAAAACTGCTATCTCTGAGGAGCAGGAAGCGTAGAAAGACCAAGTGTGTAACTGTTATGTCCTCTCGTTTTTTCTTTGCCTCACTCTGAACAGCTCTGAACCCGTTCGTAGAGCAGGAGAATGTGGACGCCAGGTTTGTGGAGGAGACGGCCCTGATGCAGACGCTGATCCAGCTGGGCTTTGAGGCCAAATGAAGGATGGGGAAAGAAAGGGGGCGAAGGACGAGGTCTGGGATGGATGGAGGGAGAAATCGCTTGAGGGAGAGAAAGGTTGCCTCTGACTGGGCCTTGAAGACGCAGAAGTGATGGGCCGTCGGGGCGAAGGAAGAGAGGCAGATTGCTCATAAACAAGTTCTCACTGTTTGACTAATTCGGGTGGGACTGAAGGCAGATGGGTGAAATCGTGAGCAGAATGCACCTGCTCGAGACGCAGAGCATCACCTTATTAAAAACCACACGCAAGTGTGAGAATGGTGACTGAAAATTCTAACGACTTCAGCTGAAGGAAAATTTATACTGAAAGCCATTTACCGCAGTCGGATATTTATGCAAAGAACTTCTCTCTAGCAGCAACAATTCTTCCCCCAAACTCTTTCCTCCGTACAATTAATGAACATCGGCATCAAACATTGTTAATGGTATTTATAAATCAAACATGCTTTTTTCTTCCCCTCCTTCCTGTAACGCCGCTGCATCCCATCAGCTTGATTACGTGCTGACAAAAGCTTTGCAGATGGAGAGGCTCGATATGGTCTGCTATGCATTAAATCTGATTTTGACACCCATTTGTTCAGAGGCTTCGCAGCTGAATGCCTAAACGCACAAACTGATATTCAGATGTTGTGCAGAGTTTGTGGGGAAAAAACACATTTAAAAATCGCACCAAGTGATTTCAACCCATCGAAATGACCCAGCTTGGTTTTGTTGGGTATTTCTTACCAGCCAGATGCTTTTTAGATCTCATATCATTTTGTGATTTCTTAATGTTTACACCCCAAAAAAGTTTTTTTTTAATCAGTGTTTACATCAAAATGTGCTGGATAAAATGGAATAAAGACTTTTAAACCATCTTTTTCTCTTCATCTTGGCACTTTTAAAATGGTACACAGAAGGTAGGAGGACTTGTGAACTATTTAAAAGGACATTTTCCTGTTTTTTTAAGAGGGAGTTACTGAGCAATATCTCACCTATACTAGATGCCACTTAATCACCAGATAATGTAAAAAAGCAGTTCTGGACAAAAAATCAGTGAGAAAAAAAAAAAGTGTTAAAAATTCCAGCGACACAAAAGTGAAGCAACTCAGGCGGAGAAATTGAAAATCCTTGTGCAAGTTGCTAGACAGTACTAGTTTTGGAAACTTTCCTGCAAACGCTGTTTGTATTTGTCACAATATCTAATATGTGAACTATCACAGCCTTAGTTGGACTAGCAATCTGCTTCAGTGGCAACTTTTTAAAAAAATTTTATTACATTTTTCATTCAACCTTTATTTATACAGGTATGTCTCATTGAGTCACCATAACTCATTTTCAAAAGATAAGACAAAATCACAGATAAGGTACATGCAACAATAAACAGCCATAAAATGCATATAAAATTTAAAGTAAATAAAAGTAGTAATATAAAACAAAATAAAATCAAGCTTCATTATTACATTGGGGAGTGGTGGCGCAGTGGTTAGAGACGGTGGGCCTGTGATCGGAAGATCGCCGTTTCAAGCCCCAGTACTGACAACATTTTTTAAAAATGTGGGTGGAAAAAGGTGAAACGCCCACACCTGCCTCCACCCTCATTCGCCCCACTCTGGGCCCCTGAGCAAGGCCCTTAACCCCCACCATCTGCTCCCTAAACAGGTCTTTCTTGAAAATGAGTTATCGTGGCTCAATGAGACTACCTGTATAAATAAAGGGTAAATGAAGAAAGAAAAAAGAAAATACATTATGAAACAAGGTAAAATGCTAAAAACAAGAACATGTCTGCATTGACTTTTGCATTGAACTTAACAGTTGTTTGAAATCCCGTATAGAAGTCAAGGTTGAGAGCTTCAGATCTTTTTGTAAGGTGTTCCAGGAGCAGAGTAAGAGAAGGCCCTTTTGCCAAGTTCAGTCCACACTGAGAGGACACTGCAAGTAATGATGGCCTGAGACCACACCAAGGAGTGATTTATAGATGAAAATGTACCAGTGTGTGAGAGCCAGTGTAAAGTTAATGATGACCAGTTGACCAGTTAATACATGGGTACGTCCGGTAGTTACAGCCAGTTATGAATCTTAGCACACCGTGGTAGACAGCATCCAACATCTGAAAGGTGCTTGCAGGAGCATTCATATAAATGTCACCATATGGCTGGAAGAAAAGTAGTAGCTACTAGGTGTTTTGTAGCATTCTTTTGTGAAAAAGAAACCCAATTTTCTTCTTGAGGGCATCAGGCAGTGATGCCCTCAACAGGTTCTACGCACACTTTGAAGACGCAAACAGACCACCCAGCACCAGACTCACCTCGCCACCAGAAGAAGAGCTTCTCAGCATGACCTCAGCTGAAGTGAGGAGTACTTTCAAGAGGATCAATCCTCACAAAGAAACTGGCCCAGACAACATCCCCGGGAAGGTGCTGAAAGACTGTGCCGATTAGCTCTGCGAGATGCTGGCCAACATCTTTAACTCCTCACTCACCCTGGAGACAGTTCCCACCTGCCTGAAGACCGCCACCATCATCCCAGTCCCAAAGAGCTCTACAGTGACTGGTCTGAATGACTACCGGCCAGCAGCCCTCACCCCGATAATCGCTCAATGCATCAAAAAAACTGGTCATGACCCACATCAAACCAACCATCAACATCAATGAGGATCCTCATCAGTACGCATACCATAAGAATCGATCAGCAGAAGATGCCATCTCCTCTGTGGTCCACACTGCTCTCACCCAACTGGAGCAGAAGGACTCCTACGTCCTCTTTGTGGACTTCACGTCTGCATTCAGTACTATGAGTTTCTTTATCAAGTTTTTTTGACATGCGTCTTAAAAGAGAGATGTGCATCGATCAAGATTCCGAAGTCTTTGTAAGAATCCACAAACTCAATAGGAACACTAGCCTGGTTAAAACCAGACCCTTGTCCTTCACTTCGCTTCGTACTGAAGGGAAATAGAATTGAGCGGAGCTGCGTAGGAAGGCGAGGGCCAGGCTATAGGAACACCATTTGTAGATAAGATAGGAGGAAGGACTGCTGGCACCAACTTTCTGTTTGAAAACAACATCCCTCTGGTTTTATCAGCATTTAACACCAGTTTGAGACGGAACAAGTCTGACTGGATGATGCTGAATGCAGACTGGAAAAGCTGGAAAACCCTAACAACTGTTTGAGCTCAACAATAAACAACTGTGTCATTGGCATAGAAATGTAAGGATGTGTCAGGAAGGATGGTCATACACTGTAAAGAGTGTGGGTCCCAAGACTGAGCCTTGTGGTGCAACATTATAAACAGTTAAATAACTGGACGAAGTACCATTGTGTTGAACACATTACTTTTAGCCTGAGAGATGATAAAAATAAAAAAAAGATAGTGTGGTCTGAGGAACAAATATCTGAGAGCTTATGGCATGTCATGGTCAACAAGCTTTAGACAGGTCTAAATAAAGTGCAGCACAGTACTGTAGTCCTTAGCATCCACATAATTAAAAACCTTCAACAAAGCAGTCTTTATTCTCTAAAATCAAAGTGGTAGCATCTGTATGGGCAGAGACTGTGACAAATTGCAAATTACATTTGCAAGAGAGTTTGCAGAATGTTTAGAAACACTTGCAATTCTCACTTTCCTTTGCGTGACTTGCAGGACCTCACTTTTGTGCCACTGGACCTTTGAACAGGTTTGAACAATTTTCATGTCAAAATTTCTCTCAAAATAGTCACTGGTGTCTGGAACTTGTCTCAGTCCATTCTCATTGTGTTACTCAGTTAAGAGTCCAAGTGAAAATTTGAGTATTTTCTTGCAATTTTGTGTCTCCTGCCAGTCCTCATATGTGACAGCCCAGTAAAATACTACCAAACTATTCAAAGTCAAAGTCAACTTTATTGTCAGAACTGCAATATGTACAGGACATACACAGGACCGAAATTGCGTTTCTCTCAGTCCCTCGGTGCAACAGTAACCATCTAAACACTAAACACTAAAACATTTAATAAACATAAGCATAAAATAGTAAAAAAGTGTAACACTGTCCTGAGTTTTTTCATAATAGTATAAAAGTATGAAAATTTACACCAACACTGAAACACCAAACACCCCTAAAACACCAAACACCCAATGAACATAAGCATAAAATGAAATAATAAAAGTGTAATACTGTCCTGAGTTTTTGCATAGTAGTATGAAAAGTATAAACACGTAAATCTATAAAATAAACTGAAGTTTATTTATTTTTATTATTATTTTATTATTATTATTATTATTATATTATTATTCTGACCACTGTTTGCTACAGGTAGCTGAAATACCACATTATCCAATAAAAAATTGGAACTATCCCTTGAACCTTAGAGCCCTGAGATGAATTGAGACACATCAGCCCTCAGTGAAGTCGTAAATGGCACAAAAATATCGAACATTAAGAATGTCAGGTGTCATATTATTGTGACATACGGTACCCATCAGAGATTGACTGAACTCACAAAATAATCTGTCGCCACACAAACCAAGTCATATTTAATAAAGAATACACACACTCTAGTTTTTACACGCTTGTTTTTTATTCCCAACATTGAAATGATTTCTCATTTTGTTTAGAGTAAACAAATGGCTCATTCTCCCTTTGCCTGCCTCCCCCACACTCGGTTATGCAGTCAGTGTTATGTAGCAAGTGAACAGTGAGGGGCCGAGTTAATCTGACGGCTTTCAGCATGACTTTGCAATGGATGATCACACGCGCACATCATATCACTGGGTTACCTCTTTAAAAGTTGACTCACGCAGCGAGCAGTACCCGCCAGGTCTATCTCAGTGCGCACCAGCCGTTCCACAACTGTTTTTACACTTTTGTTTTTGATCTTCAGCATTTCTTTTAACCGCTTATTGAAAAATGTTTACCAGGCTTTGCTGTATCCTCATTATTTTCAGTTGTTTTACTGTTTTATTTCTTTTTAGACATTTCAGAATACGTTTTATTTTTATTAATTTTTTTGTCGCTTCTTTGCGCATTACTTTTTGTGGTTTAAAAACTGTCAGAGGCAGACTCCGTGGCATATCTTAAGGAGCTTCAAAGGGAACTGACTTTGTTTTTGGTCACAAGTAACCAACTCTGAACTCTCCAGTCAATTTACAGCCCTTCTTTCATCCTGCTTTTTTTTTACTTGGACTCTCCTCTGCCGCCTTCTATCGCTGCTATCCGCTTCATTTAATATCCCTTTTCTCTTTGTCATTCTCTATGCTCTTTCAGTGCTCGAGCTTTTTCTCCAGATTTATAATGCAGGCGCCCCTATCCCTGCACAAAACCTAAAACCCAAGGCACTTTATTCAAAGATTACGACCGTGAAGGGCAAAAAAACAACAAGGCTGAAAAATGTGTAGGAATATTCAAAGCGTCCCTGAAAAATGAGTTTGTTTTTGAAGGAAAGGAAGTTCAAACAGTTGGGATTATTGCTGGCAACTGAACTGAATACAAACCCATACCAGCCAACATTATGTAGCACATTCCCCTCTGAATATGTCATCTTCTGTCAATTGTACTAAGTGGTACTGGAAGCTGAGTGTAAACACTGCCAATAAATTTAGATTAAAAAAAAGAAACTA
Source organism: Garcialebias charrua (assembly GCA_038048925.1). Taxonomy (NCBI): domain Eukaryota; kingdom Metazoa; phylum Chordata; class Actinopteri; order Cyprinodontiformes; family Rivulidae; genus Garcialebias; species Garcialebias charrua. Next base: position 24,974 of record JBBPBX010026153.1, on the reverse strand, counting down.
CAACCAGATGCAGCTCAAATGACTAAACTGTGAAGACTCAAAAGTCAAGAGGACTGAGCATGTGTTAGACTGTAGTTTAGGCAATATACCCGTTAATTTCTCCTTTTTGGAATGTTAGAACTGGTAAAGTAAATGGATATATTTCATCATGTATAAAAGAAAGGTCTTTAGATGTGCATATTTTTGCAGTAATCTGCATATGTGTGATGTTTATTGCATCTCCAAGGGTTTGTGTGCTGGTGTCTCTCACGTTGGCTCCTGGTTAGTACGGCTTAAAGGGGGCGTAAGCGCCGAAGGGTTTGGGCAGAGGTAGAGAACCGTTCTGGGGGATGTACGCGTTGGGGCGGGCCTCAGCAGTGGTGTACACTCCATTTGGCATCAGTCTCCATTTATCCTCAGCAAGCTGCACACACACACACACACACATCAGAAGCGGTTTTTAATATTTAATTTAAGCGTGCATGACCTTGAGTGAAATACAGTACTTGAATTTTAACTTTCCAGAAAGGTAATCAAGTAAATGGAATAATCAACAATGCAATTCAATTTTTATGAGAGCTAAAGACAAACAGAAGGGCACCAGCAAAAATCAGTGTATGAGCTGAAAGTAAAGCTGGGTAAAATAGAGAGAACAGTGGTGTTCTGTCGAGGGATGAATGCAGGATGTTGTGTTTAAGGTAAGGAGCCAAAGAAGTTTACTTCTTGACCAACTAGAGGCTCCTGATAGTTTCTTACAAATAACATGAGAAACAATCAAGAAACTGAAGAAGACGCAAAACAACTACAAACAACAAAAATACACAGAACAACCACACAGAGACACAAACCATATACAAAGTGTGGGAAAAGCAACAAATAAAAACTAATTAAAGAGAAATAAATTAGTACAAATCAGGTCAAAGAGAATACCGAAACAACAAAAACTAAAGAAAATGCACAAAAACAACAGCAAAGTGAGACTTGAATTACTTAAAAATATATAAAATGGTCCAAAATTAACTAAAGACTAAGACAAGACCAACTAAAATGGTTACAAAAAAGACAACTACAGACAAACTATAAAACTATATGGGCTATTCAACTGGCGGCCCGGGGGCCGAATTAGACCCACGGGTGAACTCAGTTCGGCCCACCAATGGGTTCATTTTAAATAAAGAAGATTTTAAACAATAAAACAAACTTACTTAATGACAATAGGATGTCTGACCCTTCAGCTCTTCGCTTTTAGTAAATGTGTCCCCCTTGGTGATGCAGTTGAATAGCCCTGTATATATTGTAGGGGTTGAATAGACTAGTTGATTTTAGGACATCTCGCAAATTTTTTTAATTTCAGGTCGACTAGTTGCAGTCAAGTGATTGTTTCACGTCACGTGTCAGTGACGGGCCGCTTGCTAGAAACCGGATTCTTCTAAACAAATGGAAGTCGAGGAAAAGGCCAAGTCTTGCCAAACAGATAAAAACTCATCAACAGTGGGGAAGTATTTCACTAAAGATGACTCGTCCGGTTCAACCGCCTGCCCCATCAACACCTGCCCCGCTGCTTTTATTTTTATTTAATCCACTAAATAAAATTAAAATCAAAACGGAGGTGCAGTAGATTAAATAAATTAAAACTAACTTTTACAGCTTAATAATAGTTTTGGTTTTCCTGTGGCTTGATTGCAGTTTGATAAATGGTAAATATACACTCCTGATGTTTTGTTGTTCTTTTTTGTTGTTGTTGTAAAGATGAAATGACATTTTATTGTGAACAGCGTCTTGTTTCTATGATGTCACATCGACTAGTCGATGTCAAGTCGACTTTTATCATGTTGAAGTCGACTTTAAAAAATATATAGTCGTTCAACCTCTAATATATTGTAGTGACATTTCAATTGAAACAGAAACTAAATATCTGGAATAAAGAAAAGAAAAAAAAACAAAAACACTGGGAGTGTTCATCTACCTGACTGATAGGCTAAGGCACATAAATACGAAGTACTAGTTTATTTCAATACATTATCTGAGCAGAAGCTGCACGACATGTTGTTTTTCTTCAGTATTTATTTCAGGCCTCAAAGAATTGTCGCTTCAGGGATTGAGTTGTAAAATTGCTTCAAAAAGCAGTGAACATTATTGGGTAGATCTATTTTTTTAAAAATTTTTTTGCATTTAAACATCTCCCCAGATTAGCTTTAATATGTTAAGAGCTGAGTCAAAACTGTGACTGATTCTTCTATTGATGACTCACAAGCGACTAAACCAGACCAAGCCCAGCATTTGTATATAAACTGTGTGCAAGAAATGCGAGCACAAGTACCGGTAAGTCACTTCAGCTTGGGTACATTTTAACTGTGGAAGGGAGTGTTGTTGTTTTTTTCCTTCTTCGACTTTAATAAAGTCGAACAAACAGTCTACAGAACACAGACAGTAGTGGGCAGGATTGATTTGAACCCAACATGGGTGATGGATCAATGCGTAATCGCTGTGGACTCCTGTGGAGGAAAGAAAATCAAGATCAATTGTGTACATTTCCTCATGACTCGTTCTGTGACTACCACCCCACAGCAGCATGCAAATGAGCCGTAGCCAAGTCTCACTGAGGCTTTAAAAGATGTCTGTTTGCGTGTGGACAGTTTAATCTGCTGGCGTCTGATCTGAGGAGTACGCAGAAAAGGATGACAAATGGCTTTGAGAATAAAACCGAAATGGCCAATAAACAGACAGGAATAAACAGTATCTGGAGTATCAGCAGGTAACGAAAATAAATCCTTAAAGCTGCAGTCTGTAAGTTTCTGTAAAATGCAGCACTTAGAAAAATTTTCAACAGGGAAAGCATTCTGGTCCCTCCCCCTCAGAGCCATATATGGCTCTGCTCCCCCTTGCTCTCGCTGAAATTCAGCTCAGCATCCTTAGCTCCGCCTCCACTGCATGTCCTGTCGCAGCCGCTGCGATATTCTGTGTTTATATGTTAATAAAACGTTCTAAAAAAAAACAAAAAAAACCATGGAGCGCTGGTCCAGCACACCAGAACACCATGAAATCTGCAGAGCCTCGCGCAGCCACGTTGAACCTGAGTTTAATTCGCTCGTGACAAATTCATTAATTTCCTTATTGTTTCAGTCATGGTGTCAGCGGAGGAGGAAGCGATCACTTGACTTTAGGCAAAAAAACAAAAGAAAAGTCCAGATCAGGGATGAAGAAGGGGAATTTAATACATTTGTGTCACATACAAAACAGTTTTGCATCGCTTTGCAATCCTTTGAACGAGAACGTGCGCGGCCGCTGGGGCTGGGACAGGCGGGGGCGTGGGTTAGGGGCGTGAGAAGTGAGAAGCTCTGTTTTTATTGGCTGGTTAAAAACTCTGTTTTTATTGGCTGGTTAACGGCGGGTCACTGTGTTTTTTTTTAAATGCTTTTATAGAAGCAAGGGGACTATAGTTTTTTTCAGAGATTACTTGTCTAAAATCACTCTGTCAGGAGGTAGTGACAGAGTGAAGAAATATGTTAAAAATATATTTTTAGAAAACTTACAGACTGTAGCTTTAAATAATTTCTCCCACTTTTATTTTTATTTTTTAGTTTTAACCTTGTGCTTTCAGATTGTTCTTATTGTTGTGAACCAGTGACTGGAAGTGGAAAAATGCTGTAAGAAAATGTCTTTTTGCACATCTGACTCTCCTGTCTTCATTTGCATGTGTTGAAAATGGTTCCTGACTTCCTGACTCTAGATTGCCACCTCAACATCATGTTTACTGCAACACTCAGCCGTTCTGTGTTCTTATGTTGCCCCTCAGCTTCATTTAATTTCTGACTACTGTAGTGATCTCTGTGTTTGTTTACCCTCTGCCTCTCCTCTTTGTTCCTCTGTCTTCTCTTCTTGTCCCGAAGCATCCTCCTCCGCTCCTCTTCTATCTCAGGAAAAGGAGTCAGGCCCTGTTCCAGCCGCTGTTGGCATTTGTCCATCTGGAAATACAAAAGCGTGCAAGAAACCATTCACTTTGTATTCCTTTCACTCCGTCCACTCGGCACCCTCGCTGCTTGGTTCAGTTCGGACCGCACCCCACAAACAGACGGCCGCACGAGTGGCAGGATGTTGGCAAAGTTGTGCCTCTTCATTTTTCTATCTCTAGTTTATGCGGCGTGCTGCGGGAAAACATCAGTTGTGGGGATTCTGCAGATTATTAACACAAAACTCTTAAAATATTAAGAGATGATGTGAGGAATCCAGAATATTTTATTTTATTATAGCGACAAATGAAGATTGTGGTCAAATTAATGTCAGTTTTTACAAATGTTGAGTTTTTTTTTCTTCTTTTGAAAAGCTTTGGCGCTTCATCTTCTTGATTTACAGCTCACTTGTTCAATAAACATGATAATACGTTATGGTTGTGATTTGTTGACAGTGTTAGTTACTGAGGGCCTGTTCACACCTGTAGATATCTGTTTCAGGTGATTTGACTGCAAGACGTCAGATCTGATGGAGAGCATTCACACCTGGCCATTTAATGTACAGTATTCCATTACTACTTTGCAGTTTGTTTTTCGTGGACTCGCTCCATCGCGGTTTTTCAAAATAAGATTGGACGTGACACACAATTGGCTGATTAATGGATGAGCCGCACGGTCGGCATGGAATTTTTATTTAGAATAAATTATTCTAAATTATTTAGCACCTGCTGCACATTTGTGCAGCCCACACTGCAGGATAAGCTTCCTGCTGCAGCTGATCAGTGTTCTCTGTGCAGAGCGTAGAAGTGGGCGTGGCCAAGAACGCTTGCAGGTGGCTGAGAGCAGCAGAGGCAGAGAGAGGGAAATCATGACATACTTGTGATCTTTTAGAGAGTTTACAGTTTAGAAATGTTTAGAATATTGCAATAGTGTAGGAAGGGTTTAAAACGTCTTAATATATACTGTTTATATACAGTATATACTTAATACAGTACTTGTACTATTACTCCTACTTCACAGTTTTTCACTTATCGCGGGGCTTCAGGGTACAGATCCCCCGCGATAAACGAGGGACTACTGTACATCCTGTCAGTTATTTTACAAAGTGCCACTATGAATGTCACATCATTAGCTGAATATAATGCAACGTAAACAATAAAAAAAATTGTGAGAGCTTCACCTAAAACAGTTTATTAAACCTATTAGCAGAAGACAAAACAAAAAGCTGTATCTTTTAAATATTACCAAAGATTGCTGTCTAATTATCCGCTCATTCTCAATCAGTTCATCTGGACAGTTTCTTTTAGCAGAAACGTTTCACCCTCACTCCAGAGGGCTTCCTCAGTCAGAGTAGTCCAAAGCACACTGAAGTTAACCCACCAAGTAAGCAACTTATGTGGACCAACCAGTTTGCTGTAGCCAAGATGGTTTCTGGGGGCGTGTCCCTCGTCGACTCCTCCCAGGCAGGCAGACATGTCCAAAGTGGTTCAAGACAAGAAAGTTAATTCTCAATAGTCCAGGTATCAAATCCGCTCATTCTCAATCAGTTCATCTGGACAGTTTCTTGTGACTACTCTGACTGAGGAAGCCCTCTGGAGTGAGGGTGAAACGTTTCTGCTAAAAAGAAACTGTCCAGATGAACTGATTGAGAATGAGCGGATTTGATACCTGGACTATTGAGAATTAACTTTGCTGTCTAATTATCTTTAACCAACAAGCAGTTGAGTACGAGTAGACTTTTTTTTCTTTTCG